>BSSO01001065.1:0-26185 GCA_030267885.1 Mesembryanthemum crystallinum
ATAGTAGCAATTGATGATCCATTTAAAGCGAAATAGTTTATAATTAAGGATTTTATTAGTCATTTGTTAAGATTTAATCAATGATGATTACTCTATAGAAAAATAAAATTCAATTATGTGTTGCTTGCTATAAGGTGATTTTGAATAATAATAATAAGAAGAAGAAGAAGAATCATCGTAGTAGTAGTGGTAGATAGTGGTGGTGCACTGGTGCTGATGTGGTGGTGTCTAATAGTACAAACTAATAGCAGCAGCAATACATAAAACATTGTTTTGTCAACAAATAACATAAATGTTTAGCTTGGCTGGTTGGTGGGAGGTTGGTTGTCTTATCCAAGAGGTCACAGGTTCAATTCTTATTCCAAACAAGAAGATGTAAAAGTTGCAATACTTAGCGAGGGAAGCTTGGTTGGGGTAGCACACCCGTCTCTCCTATGAGTCCACCTATAATATTATTTTATTTTATTTATTATTATTTTTATTTTTATATTTTCAAAAAAAAAAATGAAAACTTTTGACAAGAATCTTAAACCGTTGCCTTATACTACATTTGACAACACCTACCCACATGTTGCTTTAGTTGGCTACAATACAGAGCCGTTGCCTTTGTAAAACCGTTGCCTTAGGCACTTCGTAGGTCTGTTTCTTTGAACCGTTGCCTTTTATACAGAAACCGTTGCCTTAGGAAAAGGCAACGGAGGCAAATGTAACACTTCATGTCTGTTGCCTTATACACGAGGCAACGGTTTTTAAATATTAGACAACAGTTTTTGATTGTTACCTATGATACATTTTGTTGTAGTGGATTGAAATCCGATTTCTCATTCTCCAAAAGTTAGGGTTCTTGATGGGTGGAAAATTGGAGTTTTTTTTCTAACTCCTAATTTTTTGTGCAATTGGGCTAAAATTAGTGAAATTTGACAATGAAGATTGAGGATGAGATAGAGAGTAACATTGAAGATAGAGAAAGAAAGAGTGAGTAAGTCACAAAATAGCTGTAAATATTGATGGATGAGGATGAGTTATTTCAAATGTTGAAAGAAGTAAAGGAAAAGGTAATAGGTGAGGGAAGGCATCAGAAGAAAGAGAATAGAAAGAGGGGGCAAAATCGTCAACTCATATCAAATTAAAGCCAAAATTAACATTGTTTACTCTGAGACCGTTTATTGGTAGTATTTTGCAAAGTTTTTACAAACTTAAGATAGTTTGTCGCAAATTTTTTTTTTATAAAAGGTAGTTTCTCACAAAAAGGGGGAAAATTAAGATAATTCCCATCCAAATTTTCTTTTTTAGCGGCCAAAAAGAATGAAATCACAAGTATACTTTGGAGAATTGAAATTAATTAAGAGCTAAATTGCTAGATGAATCTAAAAAAGGCAAGAAAATTTCACTAGGGGACCGAGGCTAGGGTTTCCTTTCTTTCTCCTCGTCTCAAGGAGAGAGAAATACTCGTTCTTCTTGACCAAAAAGCCGGTAGAGATAGAAATGGAGAATATCTTAAACCAGAAATGATTTACAGATTACCAAATCAAGTGAAATAAGAGAGGGTGAGAGAGTTCAAAGAGAACGAATAGCGTTTCATTTCATCAGCATATATAAGCTATCTGGTCCAGAACGATAGCGTATACAACCTTAGCTCAATGATATATAGTGCAGTACAGCTGGCAATCATAATAGAATCTAATTATTTAAATAAAAATACAAAATATCTAGTAAAAATATCTGACATAATCATTGACTCTCGACGGTATCGCCAGTTGCCACCTTTTCGAACTCTGCCAGCTCATTAAATTGCTGAAGTACAAAATTACATGAGATCAAGTGTACCGATGCCTCTCCCGCTCCTCTCATTCCAATGCATTTATTGCATGGAAACGTCAAATTACTCGCATCGTTTAGGTCATGTCATTTTAGGTTTCGGTTGGATTCATTTACAAGTTCAACCCATTATTCAGTTGTTTTTCCCGTCTTATTATCAGATTCAGGTAAAAAAAATTGTGCCCTAATCTAAAATAAACACATGTATGATTCAGATTGAGTTTCTAAGTTGGATCAGTTTAACATGTCTATATATAAAGGAGTATTTTGAAAGTAAAAACACAAATACAACATTTGCCGCAAAATACAAACACAAGTATGATTTTAAGTCATCCCACGAGTTCCACATAAATTCAGGATTGAGACTCGAAATAACATTACAATATATCTAAATTACTATCACACAAGACATGTACTCCAAAAAGTGTCATCCTTACCGACCTTAAAAGTAAAAAATTAAAAAAATTATTAACTCATATACTGTGTGCTAGGCTTCGGAGGCTCGGAGCTAGGTTACTATCCGACCCCAACCATCAACCATGATTGCCTTGGTGAAGCAAAATTAGATAATACTCCATTGGATTTTCACTTTCAATGCTATCCAAAAAAATCAATAAACAGAATCACTTGAGATTGCTCGAGATCGCTCCAGATTTTGACCCTAATTAAGCTTGACTGAACAGTAAACAAAAATTATCTGTATGATAAGTCAACTCACTTATCAGATAAGAGTGTCAGTACTTCAGTCTTCTTATTACCCTGTCTCTATAAATTCCCATTTTTTTTTGCTTTTGCCCCACTATCTCACTGTCGCCACCTTTGATCACTCTGCTGACAGAGAGAAAGAAAAAATCAGAGAGAAAGAGAAAGTGGTAAGCAAATTTCTAGACTTTGGGTTTTGTCTTTCAGGCCCCATTTCTTGAATTTGTGTCTTCTCTTTTACCCTTGTATAGTCTTTTTCATGTTTGATGATCATCTGAATTGTGTATATATCTGCCATTTTTATGGGTTTTAAACCCCTTTGATTTCCTCTCTTTAATCGACTGAAAGTTGGGTTCTTTAAAGTAAATGATCGTATGGGTGCTTTGAATTTCTGTTTTCTACAAAAGGATTGGGTTGATTATGGGACATGTTGATAGTCTGCATGTGGGGTTTGGTGAAATGTGGTTTTTAGGATTTTTTTTTTTTTTTTTTTTTGGGGGTTTTTACTGTTTGATCGAATGTGCGTTTCTAAAATGCTTGATCAGATGAAACTGTGTTTGCTTTTGACGAAATTGTTGTTTTTCTCAACTATTCTTCAATGGGTTTCAATTTGATTTGATCTGCACAAAACCTAAAAACTGAAACCCTCTTCTTTGTTTCAAGGAGGAGAGAAAAAAAAAAAAAAAAAAAAAAAAAAAAANTTTTTTTTTTTTTTTTTTTAATGTCATTGAATTGTAATATAAATGTTTGATTTTTGTTGTTTTTGTTGTTCCTAGTTGCTGTTGTTTTATCTATTTTTTGGTTGGCTTTGGAGACAGGGAAGGAGCAACTGGAGAAATGAGTCAAATAACACAATTGCATCAAGAACTTGTGTACTTAATTCTGCAGTTTTGCAGGGAAGAGAAGCTGAATGGAACTGCTCATATGTAAGTGAAGATTTGTTTGAAGTTTGATTTCAAATGTTTGATCATTCTATCTTTCTCTATGAGATATTAATACTTGATCTTTCATGAACTTGGTTGCTGATATTTTTAATTGAACAGGCTTGAGCGCGAAACAGCTGTTTTCTTCGACTTGAAATATTTCGAGGACCTGGTGTGTTCCGGTGAATGGGATGAGGTGGAAAGATATCTCTCCGGGTTTGGAAGACTGGAAGACAACAAGTTCTTGCTCAAGGTTTACTTTGATGTTCGGAAGCAAAAGTTTTACGAAGCATTAGACATGTAAAGTGACAATCTGATGATAAACTCTAATTCGTATATTCTTTCTAGCTAGATGTTTGAAAATGTTAAAGTTTGGATTTGAATACGAATATAATCTTTTTGTTCGATAGGGGAAATCAAGCAAAAGCATTAGAGGTTGTTAGGAAGGAGATGAAAGTTTTTGCTTTACATGATCCGGAGCTATACAAGGAGATCACTCAACTTCTGACATATGATGATTTCAGGTATGAGATTCTTACACTTTTATTTCTTTTTTGGGAGATTGGCAGGGCTATTTGTTAACCCAATATCTAGCAAACTAAATAGCATTACTTAAAGGGGATTTCGTTGCTTTTAGGCAACACAAGTTGCTCAGTACCTATACAGACATATATTCTGCAAGACAAAGCTTGAGCAAGGAACTGAGGAAGATCATTGAGGCTGATCCTTCTCTTCGTCGAAAATTGGATTTCCCTACCATTGGAATGTCAAGGCTAAAGCACCTGATTAATCAAAGGTACCATATCACCTTGCTCTTATCGCTTTCAGCAGCGTGATAAATGATAGTTACCAGTGACGCTTAATGTCTTAATGATTTTTCTTAATTTGAATTGATCAGCTTAAACTGGCAGCACAGTATCTGCAAGTATCCGAAGCTTAATCCCGATATAAAAACTCTTTTAAAGGATCATTTCTGTGAACGACAAGAACAATCAGGGGAAAACAACATCCAGGTAGTATTTCTATTTCTGTTTTATCTCGTCATTTAGTATTTTCTTCTTTTTTATTTCTAGGATTAATAATATCTGCGCTGTCTGTTGGATGCATAGCCTTTGCAAAGAGCTGCTACACCAGCTAATTGTAGTTTGAGTTCAGATCAACATGCTGACAGTCATACTGCTGCTCTAGAACCAGTTTATGCTGATTGTTCAGAAATTTCTGGTATTACATAACATTCTTAATTCTAGTCAGATTCGATAATTGATGTAATTATCTTTGAGCAACTTTGGATTGACTCTCTATGTCCCTCGTCAGCTGTGACTTCTGATGCAATTGGAGATTCTCCGGAAACTGAGTTTGAGGCGGCTCTTCAGGAGGTAAACTGTGACTTCGTAGCCCCATCTTCTTTTGCTGATCTGTATATCTCGGTGAATGGCATAATATTTTTGGCTGTTGTGTGTTTCATGTGCTTTTCTTAACGCAACTAACTAAATGAATTTGAAGCCTGACTTCATTTGTTGAGATGATCAGTTTGTCACTTATTTGACCTTTTTTTTTTTTTTTTATATATATTCAGTTCAGAATAATTAAAACTGACAGTCATTCATGGGATTGATTGCCATGATTCATAGAATTAGAATAAGGAAAAAAAAAAAACAAGGGGCAGGAATAAGTAAACCATGCTATAATACTCTTTATGAGTGATTTATTTTGGTGCATTCGATTTGGGAGGAATGCTCAATTTTTCAAGGTGGTCTCCTCTACAGTTGAATGTATTTCGGATTAGATTGTCTTTCTAGCTTACTTATAACTTTGGCCTGCTTGGGCTTTAATTTCCTTCAAGGTTCAAGTAATATATGGTTCATTGTTGAGGGCTCTCCGTCCTCGTAGCTTGCACACTGTTTCTCAGTAACATATTTTACTTTTTTGCAAAGAACAGTCTATATCAGGGCATTCTCTGTCTTCGTATCGCAGTGACCTTATCTTTCCTCCTTTCGTTGATGGACAACCTGTGCTAATTCTCTCATACATTTGTTATAGGTTCACCAACCTTCTCAGGATCTTACTCCGAAATGCAAGCTTGTTGACTTGCCCAAGACTATTGGTTGTGTACTAAACGAAAAATCAAGCCCTACGACCATGGATTTTCATCCAGCTGATGATTCTGTTCTTTTAGGTATTGTTATGATTACCCATTGTCCTTGTCTAGATTCAGCAGCCATGCTCAAAGCTCTTGTGATGGTTTTTGAAGTGGCCACAGTGTATACTATGTAGTTCTGTTCTTGATAATTTGCATTGGCCTTTGTTTTCTCCTTTACCCCTACAGTGGGAACTGACATTGGAGATGTAGCACTTTGGGACATTATTTCGAGAAAGAAACTATTTTCCAGAAGTTTCAATGTTTGGGATATTGGATCATGTTCATTGATGTTCAAGGTATTTTTTCTTATCAGTAACTTGAAAAGACATGGCGGATATAGGTCATCCACATCGCCTGGAATTTGAATATTCACTTGATCTTTTCAATATTTTCAGACAGTCTTTATGAAGGATCCACATGTATCGGTTAATCGTGCTGCATGGAGCCCTGATGGTCAGCTGATTGGTAAATATCATTTATGAGAATATCCTGTTTACTCCTAGATGTTAGGAGGAATGAGGCTCATACTGGGAAAGTAATCATTGATTGTATCTACCTAAAGACCTTATTGATGAGAATTTTGTCATGTTGGTCTTGTCTTACAGGTGTTGCATATTCAAAACACATTGTGCAGATATACATCTATCAAGGTGGAAATGATGTTCTGCCGACCTTAGAGGTGTGATCTTGCTAGCTTGCTGTTCTCTCTCTCTCCCCCCTCCCGCTCCCAGTCCCCCACTCGATTTTTTTTTTTTTTCCATTGCTCTCTTTTTGGATGTGGAAAGCCAAAGAGCCTTGTAATCCTTATGGTTGTAATTTCCTCTCTAGATTGATGCACATGCTGGCAGTGTCAACGATATTGCATTTGCCAAACCTGATAAGGATACTGTTGCCATTACTTGTGGCGATGACAAAATAGTCAAGGTATGTCCATGTTGGTAATGTTCATGATTCTATATTGAGCGATCATTCATTAATAAATTAAATTAATTGTTCATGGATAATGTTGAAAGGTGTGGGATGCACAAACTGGGGCCAGTAGGTATGTTCTTGATGATCATAGGGCTGCTGTTACATGTGTTTGTCCTCGTGAAATCAGAGAGGTTCCTGTAAGTCTTGGTTTAGATACAGTTCTGTTTTCCCCTTTCATTTGTTTAGATGTATAGTAACCTATTCCATTGCTAGTTTCCTTTTTGTACTATGTTTTGCTGATATTATGTTTGTATTATTATACCTTAGTTCATCTTTTCAACAACGGCAACTGGTGAAATGAGAGGATGGTTGTATAACAATCTAGGATACAGGATTGGAGTTGATGACCCCTTTTGTAGACCTATGATTTGTACCAAGGATGGTAAAAGGTCAGTCCATCAGCCATGACATTAAGATTTCACAGTTTGGAGAAGTTATTGATGGTTTTATGACAATCTGAGGTGTCACTTTCACCACATTTTGCAGGGTTTTTGCATGTGGAATAAATGAGGAAGAGCAACCTTGTATACTTGAATGGGATGATGATGCACGTAATATGAAGAAATCATATCAGGGACTCAAGAAACCTTTTCCCGGGGTGGTGCATTTTGATACTGCTAAAAACAAGATCTTAGCTGCTGGAGATGATCATGAAGTCAAGTTTTGGGATATGAGCAACTTTGAACTTCTGTCATCTACCAATGCAGAGGGATTATTGCCAGTAAAATTATTTTTTGCCTTTTACCTTCACATTTAAGTTGCTACGAATTGCCTATATGTGCCTATCAGATTTTATTGCTGGTTTGGTTCAACTTTGTTTACTACTTCTCCCTGTTTTCATAGTTATATCCCTATATTCGGTTCAGCAAGGAGGGAATGTTCCTGGCTGTTTCTGCTAAGGAAAATAGAGTTATTATTCTCGCAACACCCCATGGCCTTGAATTACTAAAATATCATCCAAAAAATCTCACTGATATGTTTGCAGAGGTGAGGGCCTATAGAATCGAACTTGCTGGTAACCTTATCAATGTTAAGAAAATAATTTTCCTAACGCTGTTTGTTCATGCAGCTGACTACAAATTCATCTATTACCCCTGCTGCTGTTGCAGATACCTCTGCAGATGGCGTCCATGTGTCTACTCTTTGTGTAACTCTATCTTTCCTTTGCTTTTGTTTTTTCCCCCTCTTTTCTCTTTCAGTTATTTCACCTGATGTATCTTTCGTGGTGTTATGGTCACTTAGAGTGAAGATGGGAGACTCCTGGAGGCTGATTGTAATGTTACAATTGGCAAAGACAATGGCGATGATGAGGCTTTGCATTTGACAGACATTATCAAACATCCTGAACTCTATGTCAGGACATTATCTGCTGATGTGAAAGGTGGAACGGTAAGATAACTTGTTAATATTTCGTTCCTTATGTTCAGCTAAATTTTCTTGAAGTACTTTCCTATCTTGGTCCCTCTGTGATGTTTGTGCTCAACACGCTAAAGCGTTTCTCTTGGTTGGAACTAGGGAAAAGAAAAGGTTTGATCTGACTTTGCTTCTAATTGATGAGTGCAGATATGTAGGTTGATCTACTCCAATGCTGGTAATTCAATATTGGCATTAACATCGAATGGCATTCATTTAGTCTGGAAATGGCCTAAAAGTAATACGAATTCCGAGGTAAATTGATGCTTACTTGATAATAAATACTATCTGGGGAGTTCCCCTCTAGTTATCCATTTTGGGCCTTGATGACATTTTCAACATGAATTAGGGTAACAAGGAGACAGTTCCTAAATTATGGCGGCCAAAACGTGGCGCCCGTATGACGAATGTCTTGGGCCCTGATCCAGACATCAATCAGGCTTGCTTTGTTTTGTCAAAGAATGATTCATACCTTATATCAGCTTCCGGAGGCGAGTTTTCCTTGTTCAATCTGTTGACATTTAAGGTAAGTATCAATGTTATGAGTACCTGAGTTTTGATATTAGTGAGTAATTCATCGTAGTGACTTGGTGAGGACCATCATTCTGTGATCCTTGAAAAACGTAGGATATATTTAGGCATATGCCTGGTTCACAGTGCCTTCATGTACCCAACAGTTGCTCTCTTTTTCAGGGCCTTGTTTCTGTGTAGTTCTCCCTAGTCTATTAGTCTTCCTTTGGAAGAATCTTAACTTGCCAATTGCCATAGGCTTAGGTTGTTCGGATAGAGAAAATTTTCCACCATTTTTGTTATTTAATAGCTGAATTAAATACATTGTGGCCTTTGTGGGGAGTTATTGGAAAATATATTTCCACTTTTGAAGTTTGGATGTTGATTCTCACTCTTCACCTCACCCAAACTCCACACCGTATCACATGTATCTTCCCTTATGTCAATAATTTTATTTAAGAATATGGATTAATAAGATATTTCTTCTCAACTAATTACAAAAAGATGCAAGGAAAGAAAAGTTAGCTATGCAAGCATCTGGAGCCGTATTCTTATTTATCTTTTTTTCTTCGGTTTCTATGATTCACTTGTATGTGACTTTCTGAGCCCCAAGGAAACCTTACAACAGTGGATCTAAAATATCACAAAAACTTGTATGAGGCGACCTCATACATGAGGCCTGGTACCTTGAAGAAGAAAAAGTGGTACCAATATTCTCTCCGTTGTGATGCATTGATTTGCTTTGTGCAGAGGCTCGTAACTTTCATGCCTGCAGCACCAGCGACTGCAGTTGCCATTTACCCAAAAGATAACAATATTATTGCTATCGGCAGGGAAGATTCTACAGTTGTGATCTATAACGTCCGCCTGAATGAAGTAGGTTAATTGCTTTTTGAAGGATGAAGAGTCAAACTTATTGACCAAGAAATTTGTTCTTTAACCTAGCTTCTTATATGCAGGTTAAATGCAGGCTTGAGGGTCACTCCAGACGGATTACAGATCTTGCCTTCTCAACTGAATTGGATAAGTTGATTTCAATTGGAGCAGATGCTAAGGTGAGTTTAATAGGTGTAATCTGCATTGGCATTCTTGAATTGATTTCATTTGTGTACAATCAACTCTTTTTTTCGCTTTGGTAGTACTTGTGGAATATTGTGTTGTTGCTACTTGCTAACTATATTGCTCCCCACCACCCCAGATTGTAGCTTGGGATTCAGAAAGCTGGGAACAGCAGCAAAGCACATTCTTGCCAAATTTACGTGGGGCAAGGATTCAGTTTCACCCAGATCAGCATCGTATTCTTTCTATTCAAGATAGTGTTCTTGCTATCTATAAGGCTGAAGAATTACAATGTGAAAAACAGGTCCATTTTCTTAACTATTACGACTTTTTATGATGCACATAAAGCGTATCTGTGTTGGTTGAGGGAATGAATAAATGATTTGTGCCCTGATTTTTCGTTTTTCGTTTTCCAGTGGTTCATTGAGATGAATGGTCCTCGCATCTCGCATGCAGCGTTCTCCTGTGATGGCACGATGATATATGCCTGCTTTCATGATTTGAGTGTCTCTGTGCTCGATGCTTCAAATTTTCAGCTAATAACTCATATTACGCCATCTGATTATCTTCCTGCTGAATATACCAGGTGCGTGAATACTGAATAGCTTGCAACACTAGAGCCTTATGCATTACAGTGATTTTATGATTTAGGCAATGATCATTTTATCATTCTCATACTGCATGCACTTCAGTTTAGTTTTACATCATTAAGTTGAATTGAATAACACCTTAGTTTCATGAACCCCACTCCACAACAGAGAAAAAGGAAAAGAAAAAAAGAATTATCGAAAGTATGACTGTTGTAAACTCTGGATTCTGATTATGCAGGCTTGATATATCGAGTATGAATGTTTGTTCTTTATCAATCGCTTCTCATCCCAAGAAGCCGTACCAGTTTGCTTTGGGCCTAGAAGATGGCATGGTTATTGTCATTGAGCCTCGGGAACCACATTGCGATTGGGTTGTTAAAACCGGTGCTTGATCAACCAAGCACCATCAAATTCAATCTCGAAAACTTCCAGTTATATGTCACAAGGAATCATCTTAATCGCTTAGCTCTGGTTGCTGGAAGAACGTCGAGTGAATCAACATGGAAATAAATAGTGTCTAAACTTTGAATTTTATGAACTATTGCACATATCTGGACATGTTTTTAGCTTTATTAACTTGGAAGTAAATAAATAAATATTCATAGTGTACACACTCAAAAACTCACATTTTTGTTTTTTTNTGAACTTTTGGGGTGGGGGGATGGGTTTTGCATTACATAAGATAAAAGTTAACATAAAACATATACACGCATTACATATATGAATATATAGACACATAAAAATACATCGTGGAAGAAAAAGTTTTGACACAAAGAATGGGACCGGCATGTTATGTTGTTGGCACGTTGTGATTGTAGCTAAAGTTAAAAGTTAGGGTTAGTTCGTTTCAACTTATTTGGATAAGTTGAAGTTCAAATCAGTTTACAAGAGTTAAATTCAGTTCCTGCAACTTTTTTTCTCACTAATCATTCAATTCAATCCAAATCAGTTCAGTTTTATTCTATTCAGTTCAGTGAAAATAAGCTGAAAACAACAGAAAAATAATGAAACCATAACCTGGAATCAGACAAACTAACCTAAACCTGAAAGAGCTCAAGCCAACCCGACCTAAAACAACCTAATCCTGCTTTTTGTTTCTGTTCTTTATTTATTTTTTGTTTTGTAGTAACAAAAAGATTGAACCCTTCAAATACAATGTAACATGTCAATACTGTCAAATTCCAGTCCTTTTCACCGTTTCATTTACCCATCAATCACTTGGTTCCGGAAGGCCAAACTGAGGTCATACTAGAAGCCCCCAGGAATGATTAAACATAACAATTGAAATAATTTACAGAAGTAAATCTCTGGACGACATTACATGTTTCACCATTGCATTACCATAAACCAAATCAGAACCCGAAAAACCATCAGAATCACATTAGTGAGAATTTCATTATTGATTATAGCCTTTCTGAACTGCAGCCAAGGTGAAACAAGTTCTTTGCTTTAGTGGATGAGGAAGAAAAAGGGGGACAGATTAAGTATTAACAGCCTCCCACATGACTAATGTTCTATAGTTTGTAGGAGAGAGCTAAGTCCTTGAGGCTTCAAGCTTCTACCTTGGCTGCTGCTGACGCGTAACTCACACTGCTGTCTCGCATGCTTTTGCACTGACTCGACTGTTCATATCGAAGGAATCGAATCTTTATCTTTGTCGAGCAATTCTTCAGCATCTGACAATTTCAACAATAATAAAGTAATGAATAGCTATATCGAATGTAACAAACTAACAAACATACATAAAATAGCCATGAAAAGCGGGTAAGACATGACATTCTTCAGAAGATATCTTGTAAATATGTGTGAGTTTCATAAGGACAGTTGGTCACTTGCTTGAGCGTGTTTACTAGATAACTCTCAGAAACAAGATTATGTTTACGCTCATGCACGTAAATAAAACTTACATGAAGAAAAACACTAATAGGATGGCGACCACAGATTGTGTTGTCGAACTCTAATAAATATTGCTTGAATGCATCAGGATCTCCTGTCTCTACAATATCCATGCCCATACGGTCCAATGCTTCAATAGACTTGTGGATGGCTCCATGCTTCTTGTCATAATATGTGTAATTGAAGCTAAAACGAAGGAGAAACAAGGTGTTCCGTGAGTTTTCTTCTTTTTTTATGACTATTAAATTTCACATCAATTGAGAACTTACAAGGAATCAACAACTAACTCATAAGATAGTATCATAGGGTTCCAACTCCCACCTTCTATGAAGGGTTGAGGAGAAACCACTTAATCATGTGCTTCATTAGAAAAGCTGTGACCCATAAGCATTTAAAAATTAATTTTAAGATAGCACCCTAGAAGCGGTCATAATATTTGCACAAAAGAGAAATGAAAAGTTCAGTAAAGCAGTCATAACACAAGAGAGATTATGATTTCAGTAGCGGTAACATACCGGGCACCCCAGTGACAGAAGTCTGAGGATACTGAAAAGAAATTGCTCGGGTCATCCACATATTTAGCTAACAATCGCCCATACATGGCTTCACTTTCAGCACTAACAGCACCAACTAAAATAGGCACAAGTTTTACTGGATGCCTGCAATATTATTTCAAGTACAGGTTCAATATTGGACAGATTGTAGACAAGATTGTAAAGTAAACGTTTACTTACCCTTCAAACACTTTTGCAAGATAAGGCAGATGCATTTCCATGCTATGTTCATTCTCGTCAACCCGCAGATCCATCACTTCAAATTTCCCAGTTGCCTTCAGCTCCTCAGTAACTGAATCAAGTTTAAACATAGGTCTAATGAATTGCCTTTCATACATGTAGAAAAAATGTCAACAAAAATCTTACTTCATAAATTTGACAGGTAACATGAAACACTTTATGTGTAGAAGAAGTGTAATATGCAATGCACTCATTCTGAGATTGCAATTGCACCGCAAAACATGTGTGCATTTGCCAAGGAAAATGGTTATCTATTTCTAACTATTTCTTTTGAAAGTGTACACGTGTTGTAATTTTATTTGGGGGCGCAATTTGCATTCTTAAGAGTGAGAACGCATATTTTACTCCTCTTTGTGAGCGAAATAGAATGTAATACATGGAGAGGACAAGCAAAATCCCTCAGATGGGTGGACTGAACTAAGGCTTGCTTCACACAAACCCTCAAAGCACCCCTCCCCTTGTGAGCCCAAATCCAGATTCCAACTACAAAGATACAGTATAATGGACCAGATCAAATGAGACACCACATTCACTTCCCACTCATGTCTTGGCAAGTCTTGCATAACTTGCAAGCATGTTGATGTATATTTAGGAAAACAATTTCCATAACTTCATCAGTGTGAAACAGCCAGGAACTGACACATCCAATATAACTGATTATGAAAACACAATCACGGAGAAAAGCCTACCTTCCAAATCAATGGGAAGATCTCCAATAGGAGTTTTGTAGACAGTGGCGCTTGAAAGAGCACATTTTGGAGTGTAATAGTGATGAGAGGGACCCAGCAGGAAAATTCGTGAACTGGAAAAACAATATTCTTTATCAGCAACACCTAGAGCAGCAAAATATATATACATGAAATAAACCAGCATAATTAAAACAACATAACCAAATTTAGCTGCCTACATGAAGCTGAACCATTTCACCCTCCCCTGCTATCTATTGGAATCCGAAAGCAGAGAAAATAACACCATTAAGTTTCGAAGTCAAAGAAAACAAAACCTACATGGTTGTTGGATCTATGTTGCCAAATGCATACGCTGCTGCACGGCCTGAATATGAATACCCGGCATGCCTGGTTGATAGTGTTTCAAAAAGTGAAAATTTTATCCATCTCAGTGTTTAACTGTCAAGAACATGTTTGTCCAGAGAAACTTACGGAGCAATTACACCTCGTACATCAGAAGACTTGCTGAGACCGGCCTCCTTTATCCATCCTTCAAGTTCTTGTGCTAATTTGCTAGCTGAAAAGAAAAGAAATAAAAAATCTTGTTTAATAAAGCTCATGGCACGAAAAACACAGCAAGTTGGAGCCCCTGAGGGGGAAAGAAAGAAAGAAAAGAAAAAGGGGAAGAAAGTAAATCCATGATTCCAGGACAACAGAAGTGAAATTCTAGATAGTCTTCTCAAAGTCTCAACCATAAAAGTATTATGGTATCATGAAACTATTCGAGTCTAAGCTAATGACAGAACTCGGTAATATAGCTTGAAGGCATGTATATTAGCCAACAAAAGACACGTCTATGCCATCAATCTATGATCGTTCTTGTGAATTCCATCCAAGTATGCCCTTGGAAGCATCCATAACAAGATTCTGTTTAATGTTCATGATCAATCAGTTTTTCATCTAAATCATCATCCTCAAGAGCAATCCTTCAGCAGTTTCAGGTTCATTTCCCTATTAGAACTACACCTTCTGCTCCACCAAGAAGTAGGTCTCATACAGCTACGTGGAAGGTTTAAACAACGAGACGAGAACAAATGAAACCAGCTGTGTGGAGTAGATGAGTTCTAATGTGAACCAAGCAACTAACTGACTTCTTTAGGAAAAATGAAAACTTCAACACTATACTGAGCAGATAATTACACCTAAATAGCATTCAGAGTTACAAGTATATAACAGAAAAGATGTTTTACATATTCCACAGTATTTGAAGTTAGAGATTCAGTGTCAAGAAACCTAGTGTGTAATTGAAACAGGGCACCAAAATCAGGCACCACACTGGAAATCTAGCAAACCTAAAGCTCAACAGGAAAAATAAAGCACACCAATCGTATAACATAAACACAAAAGTTAACAATTTGGGTATAAATTATACCTTCATCAATCTCTTAAAATTCATTACTCCCACCTTTAGATTCTCATCACACTTGATTGCAAAGACCCACATCAGAATAAAGTCCAAAACTTTAAATTCAAACCCAGAACTTGAATTTAACAGTCCAGAATTTGAGACCCAATTCTCCAAAAAGAACAAATTTTCAGCATCAAAGACGGCGAATTTTGGAAAATTAATCAGAACCCAGAAAATAACAATAACTTTGAAAGCTAATTAAAGAAGTGAAGGATCACTTACGATTACTGGTATACCATGAACCAGCGTGTGAGGCTTTCCTTGCTACCTCCATTGCGAAATTGCCGAGGGTAGAGAAAGAGAGTTTTGGGGATGATGAAGAACCCTAAAAAGAGAAGTAAACAATGATTATAATGGTGGAAAATGGTTGAGTATAGGAGAGGGAAAAGAACAAATGAACAAGTGTAGATGTTTCTGTTGCTCTGTCACTATTGCCTTTGTTCATTCAATCTAATTCTGTATTCTCATTCCTCCAAACAAAAAGTCTCGCATCTATATTAGAAAGAACATACATAAGTTCCCCTCATAGGCTTTTTGTGGAGTAATTTATTTTCTTTTTGAGAAATTAAATTTTGAATATCAATAACACCAATTATTTTCTTATCTATATATGCACTATATATCATAAACTATGCAATGCAAGTTAAAAAAAAAAAATATCAATAACATCAATTTTGTTCTCTTGGAAACTAAATCATACTAAATCATAATTAGATCAGATTTTTAAATTTAAAACCATAGTTCGACTCTTGTGAGGCGGATTTTTATATCAAGTGCACTCTAAATGTTTTTACAGCTCATTCAAACTAAAATTAACATCAATTTTGTTCTCTTGCAAAATATTAGCTCATTCAAACTAATAAAATATTGTTAATAGGAATAGGATATTCAATGAAGCACATTACTACTATTTGTTTATGCAATCTTTACACCAATAGAAATTATTTCGTTACTCGTAAATTCTATACCTTTGTGAATCAAATTCAACTAGCAGGGCACATCAAAGTGTACTAGCACCAACAGAAATTATTTCGTTACTCGTAAATTCTATACCTTTGTGAATCAAATTCAACTAGCAAGGCACATCAAAGTGTACTAGAACCGAAAATCCTCACACAAATTCTCTCTTACTTTTTACAAACCTATGTTTATATTTTAGTCCAATATTTCTGCTTATATAAAAATATATTCTTGGTAGAGTTTGACGCGCATTAGGTTACACAAAATTTAGACCTAACTAAAAAGGACCATTATACATATACTTAGTGTAAAATACTACTCACTTCATAATAGTAACGAAATGCAGAGTAAAAAGAAGGGGAAAAAAGGGTGAAGAAATAGTTACACTTCTTAAACTAAGCAAAACATATATTAGGTGAAAAAAATGGGTTCTTCCCATGTGGAACCCCTTAGCGAATACTTGTCCCTTACAAATGATAAAACCCCTGTAAATGATTTGCTAAGTGAACCAAAAAAAACTGACAATGAATGGTAAAAGAATATAGCCAAAATCACTTCCAAATACACTATAAACATCTTTCATCAATAACTTTACAAGTTTCAATCATAACTTAAAAAGTATGCAAAACTATGACAACAAATCTTCTACATTCTACAGAGCACAAAATACTTGCGCCGTTCTCCTGTAGCCTTGTAGAGAAACAGCAATCTTTTGAAGAAGAAAAATGAGCTGGCACCGCAGCCCAAATCACACGCTTTGGTCACGAAAGAGATAGTGTGACCAATGCTCGTATACTTCTAACAGCCGGACACCATGGATACCGACAAAGAATAATGCAATCTGAAAGAAGAAAGACAAAACCTGCAACATCACTCGTGTGAGAACTTAGTTCCAACAGAATCCAAACTTGCAGGCACAACTCAGAAAACAAAGCGTGAAATCGTAAATGGTAGAAATGTACTACATCAGCTGATACTCAATATGGAAGTTTATATTATATTTGAGTATCCTAGAAAGAGTATCTCTTTTGTTGCAGCTCAAAGAGAGGTAAGAACAAGTCTCAAAAGTTGCTCAGTTCTGAGATTCAGAAAGCAATTTCCCGAACGGAAAAAAAAAAAACATCTAAACAGAATCCTTTACATGGTAGAGGATAGCCATCCATTTTGTGGAAGAGGTGTCAATGTCAAACATAGATAAGAAGTTATGAGTTAAACATATAATTGAGGCCCATAGACAGCTTTATGTGATAAACCAACTGGGGTTATTTCAGAAGGTCAAGCAAACACAGCCTGTTAAACCACATGCTGTCTACACATATCATGAATAACAAACCCTATTCTCCCTTCCAGTGTGTTCTGACTGCCTGGCCCTATGATCACAGATTGCCAAGTTTATTGTAATTTGTTTCAAGATATTAGGCTCAATCAACGATTACGATTACAACATCTGAAAGTTCAATTAAACCAGAACATTTCAGATAAAGGGAATATGTCTATGAAATGCTCATAACCAAAGTACCAAACCACAGTGACCAAATAATATAGCTTCTTGACAACTAAAAATTCAACCTAGAATCACTTGTGTCCCAAGGAGTTCAATTCTCACAGGATTTATACGTATGACTTGAACATATTCAATGGAAAATAGTATATAAATGCAACTACATCGTGAAAAGAAGGAAATAAAANAGTGTTCTGGTTCCCTCTTGTCGCTGATCATTCTTTCCTGGTATCACATAACCTCGCAAAAAAGGCTAAGTTTGCTTGCCTTTCACCAACTCTCTTAATTTTCTAGGCGTGTAGCATCATAAAAGTGATACTAGGCAATCACCCATCAATTAAAGCAGGCATGTGAACCACCCTGGAAAATAGTGATGCCAAGATGGCATAATATCACTGAGATCATCAGTAATGTCCAGATGGTGCAAAATCAACATGGTTACCAATCATTCTTCAATAACCAATTCTCAATAACTCGGAATTACAATTTATAAATGTCAAATTCTAAAGAGGTGTTCATCTTGTGGGGGCTAAAAGATCCTAAATCCTCACATTCACGTCATATCTACTACTATTCATAGGTTGCAACACCTTACATCCAAAGCGATCTGAGCTAGGATATTCATTTTAATAACAAATAACCGCCAAATAGAGCAGGCATGTAACTACCATGGAAAAAAATTAAAGCCCATATGGCATTTAAATACTCAAAATATCAGTGATGTCCAGGTGGTGCAGCATCTATTCCAGGTTGCAACACCTTACATCAAAGCCATCTGAACTTGTAATTTTCTTCTAATTATAAATAAGAGCCATCCTTGTGCGGAAAAAAGTTACCACAAGCATGAACTATTTGTCAATTAAAGCATAATGGTTAAATGCTTAAATCTTATCTAAGACAATTAAACAGGACCGTATGTGAAAAAATATATACTGGCACACAATTAAAAAGGCAAGTGTTACACTAAGACACATGAGCTGAGCAAGCCAATAGCCCATGAGTGTTCATCAGATAAAACAGGCAAACAGACGAATTTACACTAGAACACATAAGCTGAAAAACAATATGCAGAAGCCAGAAGGTTACCTGTTTTACTTGGAAACAGCAGTCAGCAATGAGGTACCATGCTGACGCTGTTTAACCCTGCCTAAAAAAGCACAAACAATCACCATACACGCTCAGCGATGCTCCAGGATGTGATGAAGGCTAGGAACTCTACGACGAAACAATGGCTCCAAACGGAACGAAGGAACACCAATCTGCCACCTTTTTGCATCATACATCTCATTCCATGCCTGAACGATTTCATCGATCTTGAACCCCATACCTGCATTAGTTGTAACATATAAGAACTTGCTAGAGTATTTGTTAATTGAATAGTAATCTACACGTCATTTTACCTGCTGGTGAAGCTTGGTTTGAGCAATGGTTCTTTATCATCACAGTTATGTCTGTATGGGAAGCACCAGCGAGTTCAAACTTCTCAACTGCAACCTCTAAACATTCTTCCCATGATGGTAAACCCAAGCTGAACTCAGCAATCGAACGCTCATAGAGCAACGTTCCCCATAAGATGTAAATCTGTGACTTTATAGTTGCAGCCTGCTCTGTAGCTTCCTCTGCAGATAATTCTTTCAGTAGACCATCCAACCCCAGTTTTTGCAGCTTCGCCTTATACTTGTCCTCCTTAGAGAGACCATTCAGACGCCGTTCCTCCATTTCCTCCCATATCTGCATCCCTGCTTCCATGCAGTCTTCAGCTTTATTGTAGAGCAGTAGAACCTCTTGAGTAACATCAGGTTCCATATCAGCCTTGCTCCCTCGCGCATAATGCCAACAAAGCTTCGCTTGTTCAAATTGCTGCTGCCCAAGGGCAAGGTGCCCTTCATAGAAATCTGGTTTAATTTTAAGAGCTTCTTCATACTTCATTCCTGCCTTAGCATACTCCTGCTTTGCCCATTCATATGCCGAGTTAATTTGTAAAAGCAATGCTTCATTCGAATTATCCTCTGAAACAGGCACATGCTTCCTTGCCTTAGACATATGGACATTGCCCATGTTGAACAGGGCGAGAGCTGCCATTTCTTGAAACTTCTCCAAAGCAACGTCAAACACTTCTTGTGCATCTTCACTTGAAACAGTGTCTTCTATGGCCTCAGAATATAGCTTCATCCCAATCTCATGAAGATCCAAGTATGAATCTGAATCAAAACCAACATGGTTTTTGAAAATTTGGGCAAATTGAATAATCCAACTGTCAATACAAGTTGAATCATTCTCCTTGGCATTCCCATTACCCAGTTCTTCCTTCTTCACGTCATTATGTATTTTCCTGTCGACCTTAGAAACTTCCCTACGATCACCACCTTCATAAGCAGGTTCTTGATCAGGGCTAACTTCTGAAATGTAGAGCCTGAGAGAACCATGCGAGTTACCTGGCCCTTCAGCTTTTCTCAATTCATCCGTAGTGGTAATAGTGATCAAATCACCTTCTTGATCTCTATATTTGACAAGGGCACCCCCCAAATTTGGAAATCTATCATGAACAACATCCCTCATCAATAAAGCACTGCAGTTGATGGGCAATTCAGCACACCTAATATCATCACCAAAAACTAGCTTCACGGTCCTTGTGACTGCTTGCTCCTCAACCTTAACCTTAACCTTAACCTTCTCTTGCACGACCTCCTTATCCTCAGGTTTGGACCTATCCTCCTCAATATGCGCAGGTATTGACCTATCCTCCACAACAAGCTCAGGTTTGGACTTACTGTCCACCTTTTCCTCCTCAGCTTGTTTGGATTTAGGCTCAGCCTGCACCTTATCCTCCTCAGCTTGTTGGGGTTTAGGCTCATCCACCACCTTCTCCTCCTCAGCTAATTCAGACTGAGTTTCAGATTTAGCATCCTCACCTCTGATACTCCTCCTCCTCCTCCTTCTTGATGATTTCTCTTTCAATAGCTTCTTGTCTTTCACAATCTTATGAGATTGTGAACCACCATGAGGAACAGTACTCTCCGGGGCCACAATTTCAATTTCCTCGACCTTAATACCCTTTTCTTCCATGGTCTTCTTCAAGCCATTACTTAACTCCAAGGCAGTCTGGTTATTGGGCTCCATAATCAAAACAACACTCACATCCCTCCAAGCCAAATCCAGCCTATTCAAAGCCTCAAAACATTTAGCCCTCTTCAATAAAGCCTTGCTATACTTGGGGGCGACTTCCAACGCCAAATTACACTCGTTTATCGCTCTCGGGTATTCACCTATGCCCATTTGCATATAACAAGCAGCCATACTAGTCCGCAAACTCGCAACATCTATATGGTTACCAGGCAGCAATTTGAGAGCCTTTTCATACTTCAACATGGCCCCTTCATGGTCATGCTTCTGGAACAGCTTGTTGCCCTCTTCCTTAACCTCATGTGACATGGTGATGAACACAGCTGTATCTTCATCAAGCGCTTTCGAGCTTCGATCCGAGGCCTTGCCCGGCTTCGAAGGAGGACTGCCCTGCTTTGGGGCTTCAGGCTTTTTCTTACCAGTTGGCTTCCCCATCACTAATAAAGCACCTGAGGCACCACCAAAGTCTCACACAATAGCTTGTTGAGCTCCAATAAAGCTTCTTATCAAAACCCAAATCCCAGAAACAAACAACTATACCAAAAAAAAAAAAAAAAACAGAGAAATTTCAACTTCTCTTATCAAGGGAGACAAAAAGGAGCTGAAGTGGAAGAATCCCACAAAAAAAATAGCACTCAACCAAGAACAAAGTAAAATGATATAAACAAGAACAAAGCTTCTAACCAAATCCCAAAAAGAATCAAATACATCAACAAACAGGGGAACGTTCAAGTTTTTTCAAGACAGGGGATGCAAAGTGGAGCTGAAATAGGCAAAAAAATCCAAAACCCAGTTTCTATATTTGCCCCTTAGGTACAAAAGAAAATCAAATAACAACAACAAAGCTTAAGATTGAAAGCAATTAATACGAACAAGAATGAGTTTTTGGAGGGAAAGAAGAGAGAGAATTACAAGTGAGAAAAGCAAGCACCTTTAGAGACGACAAGGAAGAATTCTACCGCAACAATTGATGAGCTGAGATTGAAGCAGAGAAATGAATAAAATACGAAATGAAACAAATCACTATATAAATATATGTTTCAAATAAGATTGAGGGTCTTTGAGTGGAAGAAGAAATGGGGAATTTTGTGACTGCAAAGAACAAAAACAAAGAAGAAGCAACCGTCCTTCTTCTTCGATTTTCTTTTTAGGGTTTTCTTTGGCCCCAGAGAAATGTCAACGAAAAACAGGGGATTGGAATTTGGACCCCACGCGATTCAACATAGCGCGTGAAAATGTCACAATCTTGTAGTATTCCAGAGTTGTCTCAACCTCTCTATCGTTGAGCCATGGCAACTTGGCAATGCCCCGCCACATTCAACTGCAAAGGGGAAGAAAAAAGGTTACGGAAGAAAAAAGGTTAGGGAAGAAAGAAATTTTCTAAATATTCTTTTGAAGAAAATTTCAATATTTATTAGAAATCTAAAAAGTTATTAATAAGGTATCTCAAGTTTTAATAACATTACAGTGATATTCTTAAAAAAATAAAAATCACATTTCAATAATTCGATAGTCTTGCATACACCTAGTGTATAGTATGCACCAAGGTGATTTTTCTTCTATATATTGGTGGTTTTTCAATAAATGACGATTTTTCTTAATTAAATGGATGATATCTTTCAGAAAACATATGTGATTTTAGATTTGTGTTACAAGCCTCTTATCCAACAAACATACCTAAAATGCTTCGCTTGAAGTAAGGGGTTATAAGTAAGGGAAGTCTTCCCCACAAATGCCTCTTGGCCCAATTTGATATTGGGTGAATTGGTAATCCATCAAGTCTTAAACGTCAGGCAACCTTTTAGTTAGGCACTAGGTTGGCCCGAGTCATCATGTTGTCTGGCACAACATGATATCAACCATGCTTGAGACACGAACCAGTGAATCGGATTTAGAGGAAATTCTTAATTAGTATACATGTTCCCATAACTGCCCCAATGTGTGTGTGAGTTGTGCATGAGCCGCCCTTAGGGGTGAGGTAGGCAGCACGATATGAAGCATATTAATTGTGTTGTGGGATGTCGCAGGATGGGCCTCTTGGAGCCCTAGGCCTCCATGCACAAAATGTCATGACACAACCTCGATCCTCTTTAAGCAACTCAATAAAAAGACTTTCATTTCCTTTCCCTTAAAAAAAATCAAAACAAAAACGCAGCTTTTAGTCCTGAAATCTTAAACATTTTATCAAATTGACCACTGATTTTTGTTATTTTTTGCTGAAATCAATAAAAATCAATAAGAATAAGTTGAAGAGAACAAGGCCTTAAATTTCTTTTACTATGAGCAAAACTTAATAGAAAAATATGATGAATCACATTATTTTATTTGTAAATGATAAAAATACTACATGGGTTCAGTTGACCTATTAATACTTTTTTTATTTATTTTTTTGTTTATAGCTAGGCAATTAAACAGTTCACATNAAAAAAAACATATTTCACTTATTAATTTTTTTTCCCCTTATATCAATAGTGCTGTTCACGCGCCATGAGTTGAGAGTGATGAGTAGCAAGCAACTCACAAGCAACAACCATCCAATCCATGATGAAGCCAGATTAGTGGAAACACAAAACACCCTTACAGCCTCATTCTTGCAAGTGCAACACCAATTTCTATTTCTATTTCTATTTCTTCTTTTTCTTTTTCTTTTTCTTTTTGGTGGGTTTGGTGTGTAATGTAATGTGTATGCTCTCTAATCTCTATACGCATTTTAGGTCATCACTTTGGTCCACTTGTACCGACAAATTTAGAAAAAGGAACATATAAAAAAATTACTACTAATAAAAATATGGAAAAAGAGTTAAATAGAAAAAAAAAAAAAAAGAATATCCCGCCACCCCATAAAACAGATAATTTATGCTCTTAATTTTTCTTTTACTTTATTTTAATACAGTAATTTAAATATATTTAATTTGTTAATTTAGTTTTTTCTCAAAAGCAACCCAACCTCCCAAGCTGTCTCTCTCTCTCTCTCTAAGAGCTTGCGTGACTTTGTGTTTAAATTTTCTCAATTTGCAGCTAATTCAATAAAGTAAGCTTTTACTTTATTTAATTCTGTCACAGTCTAATTTATGTCAGAAATAATAAGTACTAATTAAGCATCTATTTTATTTCTAAAATAAATACTGTATTTTAGTATCTGTATGTGTATGACATGAGGAATATTTGGGTTGTTATTGTGTTTTGGATCATTGACTCAGCAATAACAATTTGATACTTCTATTTCTCATCAAAAAAAAAAAAAAAACAATTTGATACTTCTATTGCTATCCTTTATGCTTTTATTCAAATGTCTACACTCGGCTTTAATTTTCAGATAGAGACTTGAAGATTTGAGATATGATCAACAAGTCAAGTCAGCCTTGACGAATCCTTGCCAATAACAATTTAACAAAAATCTGTAAGCTGTGCATCCATTCTCGACTTCTTTAAATCAGCCATTTCCATTTATACGCAAATTTTTGGGTATACGGATTAGTGTTTTAAGAGTATTTTTTTACAACTTGGATATTTGTAACTCTAAGTTATCTCTAAATTGTTAAAAAAAAAAAAAAAGCATTTCTATAAATTAGATCGTCTAACGATTAAACCTGATCTTCAAACCTGTTTACCGGCGCATAAATGAATGAGAAATTACATGTGAAACTCAATCTAAGCCTGCACTTGAACAATTCTAAGGCGGCTTGTAAAAGTAACTTAATTTGTTTGTTTATGCTCTGATTAGATTAGTACTAGTAACTATCAGCCAATACAACAAGGAGAGGGAGAGGTTGAACTGTAAAGACAACGACTCCAAGAAGCAAAAACTCCATAGAAATAAAGGAGAAAGGATATTGTGTGGAATCATTCTTCATCACATCTCACTTCCATTTCACGTACAGCAACAAATTTATACCATTTCTTCCATCAATCTACAAAAACAGACAAACGCATCTGCCATTGAAACCCAAAGGGCTCCAACTTAAACACAAACATACAATCGAAGATTTATCTGCACACTAACGGAACTACGTTTTTC
The DNA here is from genome assembly GCA_030267885.1 of Mesembryanthemum crystallinum. Taxonomy (NCBI): domain Eukaryota; kingdom Viridiplantae; phylum Streptophyta; class Magnoliopsida; order Caryophyllales; family Aizoaceae; genus Mesembryanthemum; species Mesembryanthemum crystallinum. The sequence continues at coordinate 24,556 of BSSO01001065.1, forward strand.
TTTTACACACAATTACAGTCATTACTGTCGTAAAATTAACAGACAAATGTACATTGGAGCTTGATATATGGTTAGTGGCTATCGGTTTCTTGATCAGTATGTTTCAGTCGTCTAAGAACTTCAAAACTTCCGAAGATTGAGCAGGGGCTGGGATGATAACATCTTTTTTGCAGCTTTTTTTCTGGGTAAACTCCAGGAAAATGTTGCAAACTTTTTTCTTCCAAGTATCGACAAACTGCTGAATCTATTGTCAGGCATTTCTATTTCACAAATCACATCAGCCTCGAGACATCAGAAGCATCATTTGGTGAATTTTTCTTCGAGATTTATCAGTGTCGTCGAATTAAGACAGTAGCCGAGAGAGGGAGCAATTGTTTGCGCAATTACGGCAGCAGGATAAAAAGCCCAGAATGCCAGATTCCACTGGTTGAGCAACTTCTCTCTTCCGTTTCTGCATAACGCTCAGAAACTCATCAACGCTCAAGCTTCCATCACGATTTGTGTCGAACACATGGAATACAATATCCACCATATTGTCCGTGAGAGAAACACCGCAAACCTGCCATTGCATAACAATATACTAATTAAAGACGAGAAAAAAGGCATAAATTTAGGTGTATACCAAGTTATACAAATAGAGGAATGGACTGCGAACAAACAAAAGCAGGAAGGAAAAAGGTGACAATAGAAACGGACACAGCAATCTAATACCTTAGATGCAGCTCTTTGGAAGTCGGTCCTTGTCAATAAACCACTAGCTTTATCATAAGCGAACAATGCGAGTGCAAAAGGCTCCAGCTTCTTACGCAGCTCTGCAAATTTGAGGAATTCATCTTCTGTAATGCGTATGTTACTAAGACGCGAGTCATTGTCTAAGTCATCAACCCGATCAAGCAACTTGTTTATATGCTTTATGTCAGCAGAAGCAACCATGGAGAGAGCGAAATCCTTGGCTGATATACTCCCTTGTGATTTATAATCATAATGAGAGAACTCCAATCTCAATATCTGTAACATCACATATTGACCATGTGATTATTTAGACCCATAAGAGACAAGAAAAAACTGAATGGAAAGTCGAGAGAAGCTTACTTCATCTTGTAGATGCCTTAAGAATTGGACAAATTTGTCATGATGCAAGCGTGTCTTGCCATCCTCACCAAAGAAGTACTCAAATAGGCCTCCATCTTCTACTAAATCTCCAACTTTAGTCCCAGCTCGGCGCCCATCACGGTGAGTCGCTCCTTGTCTGTGCTGATCTCTCATCAGAGCCATCACCTTTTTGAATTCATGCTTGTCAATCTCTCTAAGAGCAGACACAACAGTCAGAAAGTTTTGTACATGTATGAAGAGAATTGAACAAAAGAATCGCGATAGGATTAGATGATGCATATAATTTGAAAGCCAAGGCTACCATTATGTAAACAGAGATAAGAAATACGGTTCACAAGATAGAGAAATAAGACGCTAAGGTGGTGTTTACTTGGGTGTAATGGTAATTACAATGTAATCAAGATTTTGTAGTTATAGACATGCTTATGGCTACTCATAGAATCTATAGTTGCTAAGGTGGTTGCAAACATAATTACTTCTAACCATGTAATGATGATTACATTGGCTATACTAGAGT
>BSSO01001066.1:0-26173 GCA_030267885.1 Mesembryanthemum crystallinum
TACAATATAAAAAAATATTGATTGGATTCGTATCGAAAAGTATTTTCATAATATGTACTTTTTATAATTTTTGGATATATATTTTTAGAGATATTGAAGGTCAAAGTTCGACCTTGAAAAGCGAAAACAACAAATATAAAAAAACAGAGGGAGTAATTTACAAAATGAATTCTATTTTGAGTGTAATATTGGCATTACGTGACTTATTATCTTACATTCTTGTAGTTCGAAGACATAAGAATTACTTAAATATTAAAACATGGTACTTTCCAAGACATTGCAAGAAATTGCCAATTACTTAGGAGAGAAGGATATTAAGTATTAACATTAAAAAAAGAAAAAGAAAAAGAAAAAAAAAAAGTCATGAAGTCAACCCTACTAAAACCGATACCTTTAAAAAGCTCCCCAAATTCCTTGCTCCCCACGGTCTTCTTCTTCTTCTTCAACGCCCTAAACACTAAACCCCCTTTTTTTTTCTTCTTCTCTTTCTCTCTCTAACCTTATCAAGCATCTCTCTATGCCCACAAAATTATCCCTTCAGGTAACAATCTAAATCAATATTACTCTTTTTTTTCTTTTTTTTTTTTTGTTTCCCTCGCAATTGAGTACTATATTATATTCAATTGTCGCAATCCCATATTGCAGTGATCATAATTCGACATTTTTTCATCTGGGTTTAAGTTAAGATTTTCGATTTTGTTGGTTTTGTGGGACTAAGCAAGAATCTTGAATCGCTATATTTGATACGTTGATTGGTAGAAGATATTATTTAGGTTGTTAATTTGTGTTTCCTGAAGTTTGTCTTTATCTCCAATTTTCCAGTTTCTAAATTGTTCATTGATGATATAGAATTGTGGGTTATTAGTATTTAATTTGTTTTAGTTATTAATAGTTTGTTTAATCTTGGTTATGATCATCTCTTCACAATTTGTGCGTAAGATTGATTATAGTCCTCTGAACCTGCCATCATTTGTTGCAAGATCATCATTGTGATGTTAATATAAGTAGCTTAATGTGGAAATTGCCTTTAAATTTCATGATTTCCTGAGCAAATGTTTCTTGTAAGTAAAAAGTTTGTTCTTTTGTAGTACTTGGCTTTATTGTTTCTTGACAGTCTTTTTTGTTACTTTTTCATAGTATTGAAGCCCTTAAGCTCAGCAGAATCTGGGTTAGTGACATTTCTCAATACTCCCTTCATTGGTATTTGGTAGACAGCATGCCAAACAAGAGAATTGAGAAAGGTGATGAAAAAGAAATCGAGTCGTCATCCCCTAGTAATCTTGCTGCTCAGATTGTTGGTCCCAGGGTACCCAGACGCCCTCGAACAACAAATGTTTGTACAGCAAGAAAATGCTGTGCCTGCCATGCTGATGTGTCTTCCAAGAATGTGCAGAAAAAGCCACAGAAATCTTCAGGGGATCCAAATAAAGCCTCTTCCAAGGAAACAATATGGACTCGAAAGGATGCTTCTGATATGAAACTCAGAAGATCTTCGGCAACAGATTTGTCGAGTGCCTCAAGAGAGAAAGCTTCTAATGAAGTGCAAGGTGCTTGCAGGAATGAATCTTTACAAATTGCAACGGTTTCTTCCCACGCTCTTAGAGCAGCTAGGCATAGAGGAGCTAGTACGGCCCAGAAGAAAGGAAAAGGTAATAATTCAGCATTAATAAGTGCTTGCTTTTGCTTACATTACCCTTTTATAGTGTTAAGTTCTTGATTGTCATATGTACAAGTTTAACTGGGCTTTTATCGCTTTGAATATGGGATACTAAGTAAGCAGTGTATGCAATATGGTTTCCCTGGAGACTAAATTGATGCTATTTCATTTCATCATACACATATTTCATGAGAAATGTTTCATATATTCCCTCCGTTTCACAATGATTGTCTTCTTTGATTTTGCATTAATATTATTAATAAAGTTCAAAAGAACCAATAGAGAATTAGCATTCAGTGAAGCTACTCATTAAATGCATAAAGTGATAATGGAGATTGAAAACAATCAACTTGAAACATCCTAAAATAGAAAGTAGGACAGTTATTGTGATACGGAAAGAGTAGCTTTTAGTAGTATTTGAATTCAAGAATGGAAATTTGGAGGCATCTTTCTTCGCCTTTCTAGTTTCATTTGGGCGTCTCATGCATGGAACAAAATAATAGCCGCTACGTGTCGCGCTACGTAGCAAGTTTTGAACTTGCCCCGACGCTTTTTTGCCGCTTTGTAACTGTGACTCGTCAATCACGCCCGCAACGGCCGTTATGGCCTTTACGTTACGTAGAGCGGCGCGTTTTACCGATACTTTTTGCTAACCTCCGCTATATTCCAGATATGATTATTAATTTACTATCATATTACTTCTATTACTATAATCTTAGTTTATGCATTTAGAACTTTATGATGAATTTTAACATATATTAATTAGTATCTTTGTATCTTATCACCGCAATTGCCGCGATCCGCTACAGGAAACCTGTAACAGTACGTTTCCGTGATATCACGAGCGTTACTGCATTCGCGATCGCAACCGCTATTTAATACCCTGGTCTCATGGTGATTTATTGTATGCTGATGCATTGAGATTTGTTGTTTAATATTGCAGGTGAACAGGAAGTAGCTCCTCGGAGTCGAGTAACTTGGATCAGGAAACAGCCAGCTGCACCTCCGAACAAGATTGAGGCGAAGACTGCAGCTCCTAAGCAGGTTTTGCCAAAGAAAGCTGAAGCCAGAGCTTCTGACAGGAATAAAGTTTCGATAACAGTACCTGAATGTCAGGCTTCTCCAGGCTCATCAAAACGATCCTCTAAGAAGATTCATTCTAGTCTTAGCCCTAGCCCTAGCAAGTTCAAGATGTTAGAAGCTCTAACCAAGACTCCTAAAAAAGAACCTAAAAGACGATCTTCTCAAGGGAAGCAGGTTAGCAGAGAGAAGGCTGAACCTAAAGTTTCCACTGGGAAAGAGAAGCTGTCAACTGACACTCACTCTTCAACTAGTGATTCAGATCAGTCATCTGATACATATTGTGAGCACCACATAACATGGGATGGTAAGTTTCATTTTAAGACCCCTATTTGTTACCTTTCTTTTGTGAGGCTTATAACCTGAAAATTTCTGGTTTATGGGTGGATAAGTTGGCTAGAAATCCTATATGATTCTTTCAAGACAGGCTAATAGCATCACTCATTCTAGCCTGCATTACTTAGGATTGCTGAGCAAGTATTCCCCATGCAGTGCACATTACTTGATGAAGTTTAAGACTGAGAAAATCATCGTAGATTGTAACCTGGTTTTTCTTCAACCCAATTGCAGGTGTTGTTGATTACAGAGTAGGGCAGAGTTGCAGTCTCTGTGAGGACGATCTGGGAGCTGCATCATGGATAGACCCGGAGACTGAGTTCTCTAAGCTTCCAGTTGTATCATTCCTGCCTTGTGGCCATGTCTTTCATCATCATTGTCTGGATATTTTAGATTATACAGAACAAAAGGGGTATCCTCCTTGTGTTCTTTGTGCAAGTCTCAGGAGGTGAGAGCCTGATCACAATATGCCAATTTTGTCAAGATTGGCTACAGTTTAGTTTCACTGTAGGAGAGTCGATTTTATTATGTAAATGTCAACTGAGTTCTTCAAGCATTCATGACGGAAGCTGTTTTGTTCAAGGACTAATAAAAATGTGAATCTGGCGACATCAACAACGCCAATTTACTTGATTCAGGAAACGGTGCTACTCTTCTCTCCTTTTGGCTAAATAATGTGTAGTTGTGCTCAAATGCAACAGAACGATGTTGTGTTACCTTTGTAACATACGTAGTTGTTAAATGGACTATGATTGGAAATACAGTAGGGCCTTGGAATCAATATTTTGTTTTTCAGCAGAGTAAACATCAGATCATATTTTTAATATTTTGTTTTCTCTCTTCAATATGTTGTTGTCTATCATGAAGCCTAGTTACTCAAAACATCCGATCAAAGCTTGTAAAATGTTGGGTGATAGATGTTCAGAGTGCTTTTTTTTAATCTCTCTTCGCCTCCCCTCCTTTCTTCACCTTCTCCTCCTCCAAGAGCTTTTAAGAAACTAATGGCCTAAAAATTGAAGCTCCATTTTAGATTTCTAGCTCCATTTTGGTTTCCTAGAAACTCATAGGAGAAGTAATACTTCAAGTGAAAGATTTGTGAAATAGAAACTAATATTTCAAGAAATTAGGCGAAACAGCCTCTATGTTATAGCGAATATGAACTCTTGTAAGTGTTCTTTGTTCCTATTCCGAGCTTTAGAAAGTGACCAGAAGGCCTTCAAGGTCTTCAACCGCACTCATTTCTTTACTAGTAACTGTCAAAAGCAAAGTGGTAGTAAATGAATACTACATATCATTATACTTGTGTAAATTTTTACTTTTTTTGCCCAAATATTTCCCATTATCGACAAAATACAATCAGATGTAACCACAAATACAACTCATTATTTCGCAAGATACAATAAAAAAAAAATAAAAAATCAAGGTACGCTGCCTTGCGGTATTGTAACAGCGTCCAAGGAATATATCATCTGGATCATATTTTAATTCCATATCAAGGAAAACAGCTTATTCCTTTAAAAATTGGAAAAAAATTTCGGCAAAGCTTGACATTCAGCCATTTGAAATTGAGATAATTAGCAACAAGAGTGAAATACACTCGCAATTTCAATGGAGCAAGGAAGAATTTCAACCCTTGCACTAAGAATCACAACTGCAAATTCTATCGATGGTTTCAAGGCAAAGCCTACAATACATTTTTGAGACAGTAAAGCCAAAGAGAAGCATAGCTAACTTAACTTAACCCATGTATAGTTTCCCTTTTGTACAGTTATTCACTTGGGATTCATCATCAAACCAAATTTCTGAATCCCATTACTTTACAAGGTTCAATAATAATAGACAGTAAAACCTAATTTCAATGAGAAGATGAAAAGCAACACTACTGTGGTTAAACCCAGATGGATCATCATCCGCCACCGTTTCCTTCCCAATATGTCTTACCTTACCGCGCCTGATTATCCCCATCTTCAGAAATATCAAACAAGAACTTTGGAAGCGATGCAATCCGGGGAAGATGAAGCAGCAAATCCCCGTAGGAGTCGATCCTTTGCATGCCTGGTGCCTGCTTGCAGCTGGATGCGTCTCGGCCACCACCATCAGGGGTGGTTATATCATCATTAGTCGTGCTCTGATCTATCAAATCGAGATTATGGGTATCACTCTTTGCTGCATCATTCCCTTCCTCTGGTATATCAATGCTCTGAACAGGGGTGCCGTCTTTCTGAAGGAGGGAGTAGAGAGAATTGACCCTTGACATGAGAGACTTCTCATCAGAACATGGGGTGAACTGGACATCGCCGAGCAGGTGCTGTGCGATATCCTCGAGAACCTTGTGGGACTCAGATCCTTCCTCGGTGAAGGTTGGATTCTCGGAGCCCATTTGACCTGAAATGCAGCTTCCAATATGATTGACAAGATCGGTCATCGACATGGATGGACGAAGGCCCTTCATGATTAGCTGCTCAAAGCTTTTCGAGTCCTTCATTTTACCTGCTTCACTACTCGAACTCGCTTCAATTACACGCATGTCCATCACTGACATGTAAATTTATAATCAGTAATAAGTTCAGTAACAATTACCGAAAACCAATCTCCTACAAACCCAAATATAACCCAAAACTTCCTCTTGATTAAACATACTCTCCAAAGACAGAATAATCAAAGCCAAAGGCAAAAAATAGATCTCGTAAACATTGAAGCAGAGATACAAATAGTTATCCCGGGGGGCGGGGGAAGACGAAAGCATGTTCTGAATCAATCACCATCAGAGGAACTAGGCAATTTGATTTATGCACTTTCACAAATCCAAGACTATATACCCAGAACCCAGAGCAAAACAAGCCATTATGCACGAGCCATGAAGTAAGATTCAATAAAAGCATGGCCAGGATAGCTTAGTCGGAATAAAGCACCATATCAGAGGTTGACTAAGGCAATTTGATTCATGCACCTTGGCATATTCAGAAGACTATATATTCAGAACAAAGAGCTAAACAAGCCATTATGCATGAGACATGAAGTAAGATCCATAAAAAAAATAAAAATAAAAAGACATGGCCAGGAAATGTCAAACGCAGGGCTTAGTATCACTCCATGCCCCATGGAGACAATCATCATATAATAAGATAGATGGCCATATACAAAAAATTCCCTTGACTGATATCCAGCCAGGTTGTAAAGGAACTCTAAATACAGACATCACCAATCGCCACGATTTCAACCAAAAATAGGAGAATATTTTTTTTTTNACCAAAATATCAAAAAAGTCTTGTCTTGTACTACAGATTCGAAAAGCATACACATTACTCAGATACAAGAAATCAATAGATAGGTCAAACAGCACCGAATGCACGCTGCCATATATGCATACCAATCGGTATAATTCTAGATATTTCAGCTTTTAAATATACCATATAAGAAATGAATGGAGGGTCAGAGGGAGTATGAATCATCAATAGCGAGTCAGTGATATAACTCTAAGTAGAAGGCAAACGAGCACCGCCAACGCAGTAGTAGCTAAGGCATATTCCCTCCATTCTCTAATAAATGACCATTTTACTTTCCCACATATATTTAGACAATGATTAAAGTAGCAAAATAGACTAATATGGCGTAATTAAAGATCAGTAGTCCAAATAATCCTTTCTTCTAAGAATCATTTATTAGATGCAAATGAAAAGGGTAGCATAAGAAGTTCATCTTTCTTTGCAATGAAAACACAAATTGGCCACCAGGAGAAAATATTCTCACGTGCAAAATGGCCCGTTATTAGAGAACGGAGGGTATACCATCAATGTGTAATAAGCTTTGTTCACAACTTTCTGGCTACAGATCATCACATAATGCCAAGATCCAGCACATACTCCCTCCGTCCCACTAAAACGTTGTCAAGTTCCATTTTAATTTGTCCCACTAAAACATTGTCATTTTCTTATTTGGCAAAGAATATTTGGTTAAAAGACTAAATTACCCTTTATTTTATTCACCCACCCACCACCCACCACTCACAATTTAATATTCATACACGTGCTAGGGCAAATTGGGCAAAGCAACTACAAACAATTTCTCTTTAAACACTGCCATTTTTCGTTTGACAACTTATCTAGTGAGACAGAGGGAGTATAAGTTATCCTCATCTCACAAGGTGGTAAACAGGGAACATTACATGGATGCTATTATAAAGGTTCAAACCTGGCAAGAGAACTGTACCTGAGCTAGGGGAAGGAGCCTCACGAGACATAATCTCAGGTGCCCCATTAAGAGCATCCTCTTGTTTGATTGTGATGGAAGATGACTGGGATACAGATGGTGTTGCAATATCTTCAAAAATGCAGATGTTTCCCTTACTGCTTTCTCTTTGATCAAACCCATGGTTTTTGGATTCACTCGATTCATCAAAAACAGAAGACTGTGATTCGAAGTATGGAGAATCCAGAGTTATCTCTTGTTGCCGGCTCAGGAAATTAAGACGCATATCACACTGAACCAATTTTTCAAAATGCTTATTTAATAGCCCATGTGGAATCTGAAGGAAATGCTTCCTGCAACATCAGAGTAACAATAGTTTCTTTTCAGAAGATTCACAGTAACCCAGTTTGTTTGTACTGAAGCTCTCTATAGCAAAGCTTTTACTAGCGAAAAATCCAAAAAACAATGACGGCGGTTAACATGGATTTACATTATTCTTGCAGATGCTTTCATCATTTTGCAAGAAATACTAACAGAACTATCTAGATCATGACCTAGACACCTTTTGATCTAGACTCTCAAGAGCCAACATAAAGCAAGTGGCAGGAGAAACTGGAATCTAGGCAAGGGATATATGGTCTCTTTGAATGGTATGGTTCATAATCATTTTAGTAGAGCATGGCTAGTTCATGGGTCTAATAGCACATGAAGTCAGTTTGTTTCATCTGAGTATCAAAGTTTACGGTTTAAATAATGTTTTCAGGATGCAGAAACCATTACAAATAGACTTTCCATACCGAGTCTGAGATTACCAATCCCCTGTGCAATCATACTCTCAGTGCGCCAATCTCGCTGCACATCACCTCCCCCCAAAATTGTTGACTGCAACAGATTACTCCCGGGTAAGCTTTCATGATCTTTGCTATCTTTATTGGGTGGTTATGATTTGTGAGTTTTTGGTTTTCAAATCAATTTCAAAACAAAAACATGTTCGGTAAAGTAAGAGTTGAAGTGAGATTTTTGGTCCAATTGAAAACTCAGCACCTGATTTTGATAACCAAAAATAAGGTTTTTATACTCTGAATTAAGTTGTGAAAATGTCCCTGAAAGCTTGACGAACGTGATGGATAACGCCGATGCCTTGAACTTGAGTCGTGACTTGTGAGCTTTATTTGAAAATCTGCAATCCCTTAACCAAAACAGTACAATGTCCCTTTTCTCCTTATTAACACTTTAAGGTAGATTTACATTATCTTTTGTCATTTTCTTACATAATCTTTTTATATTTAAGGTGTGATATTGCCTTCTTTTGGGTATAATTTTATATATTAGGTTATGACATACGAAAGGTAGTTTTGTATATTGATAATTATCCTTAGCTGTTTTTAGGGCCTAATTTTAGTTGTAGCATAAGCCCCTCAAAATGTTTGGGATGGCCCTTGGTCAATGTATGATTCACTCATTATACCTAAAAAGATGTGTTTGAAAAAGGATGAATATATAAAACCCAAAAATAATCAACTTTTTTTTCCTCGTCTTCCATAATTTTCCAATTATCTCATTTTAGGTTCATTTCCTGTTTTAAAATAAATAAAAAATTACTTATTCAGGACGCAGCCCGTCATTCAACAGTTCACGATGAAAGTAGGACAAGAAAGATCTTAACAACACGATACACCACTTTGAAGCTACTCGTCAAGTGTTAATAAGCTGAGTACGTTGAGGACATCTAGCAAACAATGAGATGAAAACATAATCAGAGCAGTAGGACAACATACCGATGCAAGCTAGCCTGTCCATCAGTAAAATCGGAAGTAGCCTGCCATAAGGTATGTTTTCTTGGCTGAGGATTTGTCTCCCTAAAGAAAAGAGGTTGCCGTGCCAGCTGAATCAAAAATTGTTAAGAGAACTTCTTCACATGTATGGTAATTTCACATGGTAAAAGCAAATATACATATACAGAGGAAACAGGGAATAAAAAGAACTAGCATAAAATAACTAATTATAACATACCACGACAACCAAGGTCGCAGGTGCATCATCTGGAAAGTCTGCTTTCAATCCCATGATATCAGACCACTGGACCTCAATTTTGCTTTTAAGACCTCCCTCAAGAATCTCCCAAACAAGCTTATGCTTAGCAAAGTAACACTTTGCAACTAAATCTCCTTCATATCGAGAAGTATACTGCCAATGAATCAAATTCTTAGTTCGATTCCTCCCAAGATACCTTCCGAGAAAAACCCATATATTAATGTTTAAGACATAAAAAGAAAATAAGTTACCTCCCAACAGCCTATCCTCAGTAAAGAAGCTGGAAAATTCGATGCCTTAAGCTTATCTGTAGCGCTGGAAGTGGCACTGCCCTTGCCATTAGCTTTCTGCTGAGAGTTGTGATCATCACTAGCTACAGATCCTAAAGTAGCAGAATCACTTTGAGAGAGCCTCATTTGAATTAACTCCAGAAGCGATGGGCTTTTCCTCAATCGCAAGCCCAATGGGCTAGGTTCATCAAGTGGATTGTATTGTGAAGGCGTGACAGGAAACAAACTACACCCATCAGGAACCTGCACATGACTCAAAAAAATGAAATCAGAAAGGGGGAAAAAAAACAAATAACAAAATGCTTAGCAATAACAAATGATATAAGAGAGGATCTGAACAAACAGCAAATAGACACACCAAACCATGCAAGCCATCTTAAGATAAACCGACATTGTTGCTGGTGGAAAGAGATTGAACCTAGTAAAGCAATTGTAAAGTTTAAAGACATCCTCTATCAATTGATCTGATTCCTGAGGCTCATTAGACAAACCAAAATCAGCACCTTATAGATGTGGTAAACCAATCAAATGGGAAACACCCATGTCTCATCAACAAATCATTATTAGCAATCACAAGTTTTGTCGGGTATGACCAACAAAAAATAACAAAATTCTATGAGCAGATCAGCAACTCTGTAGAAAAATGCAAATGACACCTATAACAAGGGGCTAAGTTTCGTATGGTTATGTCACACCAATACATGAACATGATGATATTCTCTGTCAAAAAAACGACTAGGTCAATCAAACAGGCATTTGTCATAACTCATCATCATGATTTTCGAAAGCACCCAATGATAAAAATCGATAAGATAACCAGCGGGAGAATTTGTTTCAGATAATTAGCAACCCGCGGAGGAATAATACAGCTCCTCATGGAAAAGGACTAATTTTTATCAGACAATTTCTTTACAAAAACATGATGACAATACGACCTTGGTTCATCTGATAATATCCCCAAATCCCATTTCAAAAATCTCAACTCAAATCCCATCCATGAAACCCATAACGGGAACATATTCCAGCTTTCACCAACAACCATCTTTCCCAGCAATAATCAAATGCCTCAGTTAACCAACAAATTCAACCATCTGAAAATCACTTCCCACCACAAAAATTAGTAACACAAACTAAAAAAAAGTCATCACACACACATCATACAAAACCACAAACAACAAAAATCCCTGATCAAACAACTAAACCACTTGATTTTATTACCTTCAATTCAAAGCTAACAGTAATTCAAAATCCCAGCAACCAACTTCTAATCTACTCCAAAAAAAATAAAACAAACAAAACTCTCAATCAATCAACTCAAACAACAAAAACTGACCTGATCAAGAAGTGAGGGTTGCTTCTGCTTCTTGGTAAAGGGTCCATGTTCATCCTCCAACGGATCCTCGATCTCCAACTTCACCGGAACCTTGTCTCCGGCGAGCCGTTGACGCCCCTCGGAACTCGCGAAACGAACCATGACAACAAGGAATGAATTTGATTTTTGACGGAGAAATCGAATCTTAATCCAATCAAATCTAATCTAATCTGAGAGAAATCGAAATCTCCTGCAAGTCCCGAGAATCGGAGGAATCGAGAAACGAGGTTTGGAGAGAGAGAGAGAGATTGAGATTCTTGAGGTAGAAGGGACGAGAAAGAGGGTAAAATTCAGGTGGAGAGATTCTCAAAACCCTAGATTTATATATGCCGTTTTCCTTCTTGGAAAGGCAGTTTGCTAGGTGGGTGGGATGTGAATGTGAGGGGCATTTTTGGAATTCTCAAATTTCTCATGTTTTTTTTTTTTTTTTTTTTTTTGTCCCACTTGTTGGAGTATTAAAATATGGTGTAGTATATGATTCTAAGCCAAAAAAATGATTATGCTACCAATAATAATTAGTCTTTGATGAAAGGTATAATTAGACTCTAATGAGTAGCAATATGTCTGACTGGAATTGAGTCCTTAGTGAATAGGACCTATTATAAGGTGTATTTGAACGTCTAATAATAATTGATACGGTCAAAGGCTAGTAATTGAATCGACTCCTTATTTCGATGTTGTTTCATTTTGTTCTTCAACGGGTTATTTAATCCATTCAATAAATCAAGTGTTGACTACCAAATTATGAAATGGGAACATATATTTCCTTGAATATTGCATCATGCGTTTATATACTATTTTTAGGAAAAAAAAAAAAGCAATCATCTTATTATGATGGTAGCGAATATCGGTTATGTGCCTTATATTACCTTACTTATTCATTTAGTTTTTTTTTTTTAAAGGACAAGAAAGTCAAGATAATCTCCTCAGGAGATCGTCCTAAATGTTTTTCATGAATTAACTGATGATAGATGAATCGAATGAATTTAACTAAAGGAGTAAACACTAGAACAATTGATAACCCGCTAGCGAAACAAACTAAAAGAAAAAACCCAAAAATTCAACTTGAGCGTCAAGAATCTTCATATTTAGAGTTTGCTTCTCCAATAAATTATTCATTTAGTAAATTGTAATAGTAAATGTGGATGAATGTTAATATGTATATATATAGTGAAAAAGCAACAAACTTTTGATTGTGAACGGTTATGAAAAATTAGCATAGATATAGCTCTAAGCTTTTATAAATCATGTCAAAAGGCGAAAATTTTCAATACTTAAAACAATGTGTATTCATATATCAATATAAGATGACATTTCATTATTATGGTCATACAAACATAAATAAACGATCATCTATTGTACTCTATGTGTTTTTATGAACTACTACTTATTAAAAACAATAGAAATATATTTCATATTCAAAACTTCACCACAACCCTTTTCCCTTTTTTTTACTACTCCCTCCGTTCTCAATTGAAGTTGATGCTTGATTTTCTGCAACTCACAAAGCGTCAATTTCAATTGAGAACGGAGGAAATAATACAATTAGGCACGTGTAAATGCGGGGGGAAAGGTAGAGTGGCTTTGCAATTGAGTCGGCTGTCTGACAATTACTAAAATACCCTTGTTAGTTAAATTGGATATATGTGGGGCCCAATCCTTTTTAGGAGGTGAAGAGAATGTGACAGATCAGCCATTAAATAGCTGTCAATGGTTGGATATTATAGGAACAGTGAATCCAGGATTCCTTTGGATTTATTGCCTTTTTTTAAAACATTTCTTTCCTTATACAAAAAAAGGAAAGAAATATTAAAAAAAGGGCAATTAATCCAAAGGAATCCTGGATTCACTGTTCCCATAATATAATCCAAAGTACTCTATTTTCTCTCATCAAAAGAACTTTTTATTAAAAAATAGGAAAATTTTCATTTTAGTTATCCGAAGTTAGGTTTAATTGCAATTTGGGTACCTGTCTTTTCAATATTATCATTTTGGGTACCTGAAAGTTTAAAAGCAGTCTCATTTTGGGTGATTTCACTAACGGCGTTAAAAATTCTGCTATAATGTTGACGTGTCATCAATCAAAAAATATTTTAAAAATTTTCAAAAAGTTGTTGCAAATTCTAAATAACTAAAAATAAACATTTCATAATTTTTTTAATTTTTTTTGTGGTAATTTTTAGAAACTTTTTAAGAATATTTTGATTGATGACACATCAGTATTTTAACGGCGTTTTTAACGCTGTTAGTGAAATGACCCAAAATAAGACAATTTTTAAAATTTCAGCTACCCAAAATGAGAATATTGAAAAGGCAGGTACACAAATTGCAATTAGGCCTAACGTCGGGTACCCAAAATGAACTTTTTCCTAAGAAATAGTATTGGGAGGCTTTTAATGTGGAAGTTGGTGAAGTAAATCCCAAAATACTGGAAGGAAGAGGATTTTTGATGATATTTGGTAATTATTTAGGTTGAGATTTGTTCCAAAGAATTTTGAAGAAATGAAATAAAAAAAATATTGGTAATTTGATGGTAGTTAGGATGAGAATTTTATTTTATTTTATTTTATTTATTTTTTTTTTTTTTTTTTACCTTTGACGATTTTAGTTAGTTGAAATGAATATGAATGTCTTTCCATTATTGCTACATTATAAATTTAAGGAAAAATTTCATTTTGGGTACCTGACGTTAGGCCTAATTGCAATCTGGGTACCTGTCTTTTCAATATTCTCATTTTAGATACCTGAAATTTTAAAAATTGTATCATTTTGGGTCATTTCACTAACGGCGTTAAAAATTCCGTTAAGATGCTGACATGTCATGAATCAAAAAATATTCTAAAAATTTCTAAAATGTTGTAGAAAATTCTAAATAACTAAAAATAAATATTTCATAATTTTTGAATTTTTTTTGGTAATTTTTAGAAATTTTTTAAGAATATTTTGGTTTAATGAGACGTCAGCATTTTAACGGAATTTTTGACGCCGTTAGTGAAATGACCCAAAATGAGATCATTTATTAAATTTCAAGTACCCAAAATGAGAATATTGAAAAGACAGGTACCCAAATTGCAATTAGGCCTAACATCGGGTAGCCAAAATGAAAATTTTCCTAAATTTAATTACAATAGGAACCAAATATGTCGCGTTGGAAGAAAATTGGCTCTCATATTTTTCATACTATAGTAGATTATTGCATGTATACTTTTGTACATGCATCGGTTGTATTAAAATTGTTATTATAAGGCTAATTTTATATCAAAAGTCTAATAAGTTATATATAAGCTTTTTTTTTTTTATTATTATTATTTTAATATCAAGGAAATCAGCCCCAAGGCCATTACATCAAAGTGGGGAGAGCCCATAAGCTCATACAATACATATATATTGCCGTCAATCCTAAAATGAGGGCAATGAGCCTTGAACCACCAATCTTAAGATTGAGGTGTGTTCGTTTGCTTACGTGTTTTAATTTCTTTTCTGTATTGAGTCCCTAAAAAGGTCTAGTACCAGCAAGAAACCCAGGGAGAGCCAGAAGGTGAAAAGCTACCTCAACTGTATTACAAAAAAAATATGAAATTTATCTGATTACAAGCATAAGCTGTTCCTTGTGTTGTGTCACACTTTGCTCTCAAACTCATTCAGTTCCAAGAATATGCAGGAGGAAAATATAGCTAGACACTTGATGAAAAATGATTAGCGCTAGTAAAAGACAACCTCACAAGCTGTTGAACATCATCAGCGGTTCTGGAAAATGATTGACAATCTTGTGACTAGTAAGTTACAAAAGAGAGGAAAACGAGAAGGGGAAAACGAGATGGAAACGTTGTCTCAGCTATACTTTCCGGTTTACTTTCAGGTATGGCAAAGCACCAATCACATTGTCGTAGTCGCTCCTACTAACTTGGACCTGAGCATCAAAGGGTGAGAAAAGGTCAGAATTGAGCACGTTGCAGAATGAACATCAACATTTCATGCTAAAATAACCAAAATATAAGGTTGACAACAGCGTTCATTCTCAGCAGTTAAGCAAGGGAAGGAAACTGCTTCATGTTCTATGTCTCATGTCTGTGCTACTTCATAGAAATTATTGGACAAGCTAATAATAAAGCACTTATCTCACACACACACACACAGACAATTCAGTGGCAGCCTTGTTAATTTGGAAGGCCAAATTCTTGAGAGGAACAAAGTAATGATATTTGAAGAAATGTAAAAAAAGTTTTTCTTCTGAACATTAAGATTAAACTATGGAAAGAGTTAACTATTCTTAATGTCCATTTCAATCACTAAAAAAGTTGGAGACATCAAAAGAGTAGGATATTTTGGAAAGGCAACCTCACCGTTCCCCCATCTCCAACCAAAAAGAAAGAAAGAAAGAAAAGAAAGATATCTTTTGAGTGGATGAACGGAAAATCTTGTACAGGGGTTATGTAAATAGAAAATCTAGTTTGTCTCTTCTCCTAGAGCTTTCTACCTTTGTTTAGTCATCATCTTCTTTCTGGATAAGGATGGCAAAGGAATTATGTCTTCGGCTTGTAAGCATTTTACCGTTATTTTATTTCACCTCAAGTTTTTCCAGGCTCTAAACATGGTCTTCCGACAAACTAAGGATGGTAAATTGCTTAAGAGGTAAGGAACACATCTTCCAATCAGCAACTCTTCTAGTGCAGCATCCCAATTAGCATCCCAATTAGTAAATGGACAGAGATAATATTCTTCTATTTTATAAAAGCATCACCTTTGTCTTGTATCCCAATTTAGGGGGAGAGCTAAAGGAGGTACTGTGCCTGAGTGTTTGCATAATGACATGCCACTGTCTTGCTTGATTAGGGTATTATACCATAACCTATGAGGCACTTGTTAGGTATGATGAGAGAACAAGTATCAATCATAGCCTACCTACTCAAGGGGCTATTTGATCTCCTACCAGGATAATATCATGTTATTTTTTCCAAGAGCATTTCATTTGAGCCTTTGAGGTATTAAACTAATCTCAGGTACGCATCAAAATTTTGTAAATTAATATCTGACATGAATAAATGATTCCCCCAGTGTCCAAGGTAATGGAGCCCCATATGCAACATAGTGTTCTTCTCTGGTGATTCCTTTCACCTACCTTCTACATTGATGCAAAAATGGGAATAAACTCAACATTGCATGCGTTATGTTGACAAGACTTTCCAAGAAAGGCTCCGCTAATTTGAGTGCGACTTATACTTTCACTAATTCATTCCCTCATATTAATAAAGGCCATTGGCCTTCTAGTCTCTTCTCTTTATATCAGTTCCCTTTCCCTTCCTCAAGTTGATCCACAGAAGCAGTAAAAATATTACAAAGATCTCCTCAACTTCTTTCAGAAAACACGTCAAACATGATGTGTTAGCTTCAACTTCTACTGCTTGCCTCCAAGCAGTATATTCTCCGCCAACCAAGGAAGCAAGAAAGACCACATTAACAGAAAATGTCATAAAGATAATAAGCTCCAGACAACCAAGTAAGACTTCAAAAAGGAGACTCCTAAACACCCCCAGAAACATAATCCTTTCACTACCTTTCCACGATTAAACACTCCGAATTAACTTAACTCTGTTGGTGTACTTTAAACAAGCCCCTTAGCTTGTGCATAGGCATATTGCAAAAAAGAAAGACATACTATTAACAAATTGGATGCATATTATCAAGTAAATGGCCCTGAGACAAAGGCAACTAAGTATCAATTACCATGAGACTGTCACACAGAAAGGAAACCAATTTATTCCCAATTAAGTCACTATAGATTAGGCACCAACAAACATGAAATTGCCTAAACTGCTATACCAGCATCAATTTTGCAACCAAAGGATAAAAAGCAAGAAAATTTTGAGAAGGTGGCGCAATTTTTGCTTTCCAATGTCTTGCCAATAGAAAAGGCCACTAATCACTATTCAAGTATTACAGCAGAAAAGACTATTCATTTCAAATGAATGAGACTGAACTGAATGGATAGCATCACTGTGCCACAAAAAGTAAATTGTATAACTGAACTGAACTGAACTGAACTGAATCGACTAAATGAATGCAGTATGGTAACAACCAGATGAACGTAGCCTAACCATCACAGTATTAGCCTACAGTCATATAGTGGATGCCCAGAAACCATATACATCCCAGTTAATCCCATTCATATACCCGGCTTAATTGTACCAAAACTGTATCTAACCAGTGTAATGGAGAGATGAATACCGTTTTAGATAGACGCAATTTGCGCTTGGTGTTCTTCTTAGCAAGAAGATGCTGCTTTCCAGCTCTCCTCCTCACAATCTTCCCTGTTCCAGTCACCCTAAATCTCTTTGCTGATGCCTACAATCACCCAAAATTCAACAAATAAAACCACTTTAAACTTCAATTACCACCAACTCACAAAAATCCCACCACAGAAAAGAGAATAAGAGAGAAAATTACCTTGTGGGTCTTCATTTTGTACCCTTTGGCGGCAAAAACAGTGAAGGAAGAAGACCCAGATCGACTGGAAGGAGATGAAATTCTCTTTTGGGCGACAAAGGGCTGAAGCCCAGAAGCTGAAATGCTGTGGGAAGAACTGAGCTTCAATGTGTTGTTAAAGTGTTTGATGAAATGCGTGAGAGAGATACCTTGAGCTCGAGAGTATCGAACTGGGGAGAAAAGAGAGGGGGTGTTTGGTTGCGATGTTGTGCGATTGAATGAGAGTATTGTTGCTGTTGCCGAAGCCATTGCCATTGGCGTTTGCGCCTCTCAGTTGCAGAGGAGGGAGAGAGATAATGAATGTTGAAGAAGAGTTGGGGGAGGTTGAGTTCTGTGGATAAAAAAGAATGTGCGAGGATACCAGTGTGCCCATGTCATCCTTTTGCTGTTATTTCCGGGTGAGCTCTTCATTTCCAATCCTCTTGATTTTTTTATTTTTTTATTTTTTTTTTAAATAATAACCTAGTCTAGGTTGTCTTGTAGCTCGGAATGAGGTGTGCTCACAAATATTCTACCATTGTGTTTCTCATGCGTATAGGAGTGATTGATAGTTGTAAGGTCATGTCACAACTCGTCCAGAGTCCAGACCCGATTGTGATAGTCGAGGTAGATGAGACCCAACTTACCTACCATAGAACAAAACAAAACAAAAGAAGGGAGAAAATTAGTATCTTAAAGAGTGAGTGTACATAATTCAAAAATACTTAAGAGTCAAAAGTTAAGACAAATGCATTGAAGACATCCGTTAAATATGATTAGCGACAACTATACCCTCCGTCTCCATATGAACAAGAAATATTTACTCAATAACTTGGTAGTAAAATAAAAATAGTGAGAGTTGTTTGGTTGAAATTGCGAGTTGCATATCACAAAAAGTATTATAATCAGAAGTTGGGACAACCAAAATAAAAAGGACGATATTTACCCTTGAGTTAAAGGATGACAATAACTTTAGGTCAGAGGATGTATATCAATTAGGTTTGAGACACCTTCTATACATGCATACCCTTTAAAAAAATATTTCCACATCATCCAAAAAAAAATGCAAAAGAGAGAAATTTATTTAGACAATTAAATGAATGAAATATATGAAAAATTACATCTTTTCAATATAGGTAAGGACCCACAATTGGGAGAAATTGTGAGCCATTAGAATGAATCAATGAAACTTGCATGTTGCATCTCTACCACCAATCCAAGATTCTCATAAAAAAAATAGACATATGTGATGTGACCTATTAGTATTTGGCTATTTGCTATTGATGTTATCACTCTACTCATCAACATTGTGCTACTGCAGATGAAGAATTGCTTGCTGGTACATGATAGTCATCAGAAGGCTGATAACAATTTGAAGCCAGTGATATCCAGAAGCCTAAGACTAAAGAGCAATCAGATGCTGATTAAAGAAGGGTTAACACCTCCGACATAAAATACTGTAACTAGTTTGTGTGAGTAGAGCAGATAAAAGTCACCCAGAATATCACATTGCTTAGAATCAATAAGCAAAGCCGCGACTATACCAATGTGCTTGTACTGAGGACTCAATATCCTCGAAATAGCCTCACTTAGCAACCTGGATATATTAGAGGGAGATGTTGTAAGTTCGTACACAGGCCGTCTCAGTCCAAAAGGAAACAGAGCTCTGGACTAAGAGAAATAAACCCAAAAGATCTATAACAACATTTACATAAATGGAGAATATCATCTGATGGCAAGGAACGGCTCGAGCTACTGCTCATTTCAGCATTCAGGTGAATGAAGAGATCAACTTTCTCCCGAGGCTTCTTTTACAGCCACTGAGACTAGCACAAAAACAAAGTATTGGCAACTTGCTAGACTTGCACGATTCTGGGTAGCATCACGACCTCCAAAGCCAGCATAAACTACACAGATAAATCGCAATTCAACTCCTACCAGAAGCCAGTACAAAATGTCATAAATGAAGCATATAGATTCCTGAACTTTGAAGAGAACCGCTAACTGTGAATATAGGGCCCTATGCACCTTTACTGAACACTATGATCTTGAAAGTATAGCAAGAGATTCCCATTCCAAACTGCAGATGATATCCTGTACATAGCGCAGCATAAAAACAATGATATAAAGTAATGTGATTCATTCAGCTTATCAATCTCAACCAAATATAGTAACTCATCCCAACTTACAGAGTTTTGTTTGTCTATGTCAAAGCTGTTGATGGCGCAAGGTTCTTCTAAAAGCTCAATTGGTTCCGCACCTATTAATTATAGTGCAACAGAAAACCAAACCTTAGTTAATTCTTCAAGAGCCTCGTCCTCTATGTAAACTACAATTGACAAAACCCATATACTCCACCTAGCAAAATAATCCCCCAATGCTGAATCAAAAAGGTAAAATTCAAAGGAAGGTATTTAAAGATGAACTAGTTGTAACACCATGCTTCAAATGGCCACCTTATAAACCTTTTCTAACAGAATTATAAGGTAGTTCTGAAGCATAAATAATTTGTATAATAACTCATCTTATTGACAAGTATGCACTAGACTAAAACAAATTTATCCAATCTATATATAGCAATTATAATTAAAGTAGACTTGTGATAACCCCTTTTATAGGAATTCATCATATCTTATATAGACAAAATGTATAGTTCAAAAGGGACACGTTAAGGACCAACTCCAGTGATAATATTATATACAAAAATTTCATATGGTAACCCTGTAAATTAGCCAAATTCACAGGGCATTCAATCTTTTTGAACCTTGCAAGTGGTACCCTTGTAGTCTGAAAAACATGTTATCGTGTACATAGGTTTCTTAGAGATACTCTTATCTCTGTAAACTAAATGGTTTAAAAGACATTTTCAGTCTTAAGTTTAGTTACAACTGATATGGAGTGCTTTAGGCAAGAAAAAAAAAGTAGTTTTAGATACTAGCTATTCCTACTATTTATTATGTTGGGATATGAGAAAATGATGAAGGTAATGTAAGGGATGGTTTAATAATTCCACAGTTTTAAATTAAAGGTTGACCTGGAATATAATGAAAAATAGCATTACTAAGTGTTGAAAAGTAAATTTAGCATTGCCGGTTAGTTACAAACCGTTGTCACATCAAACAATTACATTGAGTTAAGGTACCATCCAGAATACTAAATACGTGAAATATATCCTTTTAAAGCTACCACTTGCAAGTTTCAAAAAGAATGGATACCCACTATTTTCGCCAAAGTACAGGGGTAAGGTAACCCCCATGGAATTTCCTACTCCCTCCGTCCCATATAAACGTTAACAAACAAATTATGGTACAGAGTTTAAGGAGAAAATGTGAGGGTTGTTTATGCCAATTTCGCCCTTGAGTGTGAGTGGGTAATTTTTAATTGTATTTGAGTGGGTGAATTTTTTATTGTAAGAGTGTAAGAGAGTTGGGGGAGAGTTATATGGGGTAGGTAAAGTATTGTATTATTTTATTATAATGTAAAGATAGTGGAGGGGTTTATTGGTGAATTTCAAGGGTAAAAATTAGTTTGTTAAGGTTTATAAGGGGCAAATATAAAAGTGGTTTGTTAAGGTTTACATGGGACTGAAGGAGTACATATCAATCAAGGGTGATTATTGCATTACCTTTAAACTAATAAGAAGCTATTATCAATACTTGTATAAAAGCTTTGAAATGGTAATAACCACAATATTGGTGATATTCTAACTTGATTGATTAATTTATTGCAAGTTTAATACAATAGCAATATCCCTTTGTATGAAAGTAAGGATAATAGAGGGAGGGAGAGAACCAGGAGAGACATGACAGGGGAAAACAAAACCTAACAATTTTAAAAGGAAAATATTGAAAAGTTCACCTAGGAGAAAAAAAGGAATAATTAGCTAATAAATTGAATAGATATTCTTAGTTTATTGAAATTGTTAAATGGATGAGCATATGCTCATAATTTGTTAAATAGATACACTAATTACCATTTAGCCAATTTGAAAAAAATATTATACTCGTATACATTACTCATTCACCAATTATATGTTAACACATAGAATTCCTAAACATAAACGATATATACCCACTTTTACTCTCAAACTAAATGATGATATTATAAGATACTATTATGTATGTTCAGAGGTATATTGTTTCTACAAGTGAGACAACTGTCAACTGTCAAGGACAGAAGGAATGAAAAAGTAACAGGCCAGTTAAACATGCTATTGAGCCATATCTCAGGATTCTCATACCTTGTTCAAGAACAGCCAGAATTCCATCTTCAGAGCACATCATTACAGGTAACATCCTTGAGGAGGAGACGCTGGCCATATTTGATGACTGTGAGTGACAGTCAAATTGCACCTCCCACACTTCACTTTCTGAAATTGGAAGAGCTGGTCTCTCACCACTTCCGACTCCAGAAAGAATAATAGGCTGTTGTGGCCACCTTAGGTCCCAAGCAAATATAGTCCCTGAGGAACCTCCTGCCTTCAAAGATTAAAAAGTAAGAATACAAACAGCACTAAAACAAGGCAAGCTTGCTGGAATTACTAGCTTAAAGCCTCTGACAAGTGATAAGGATTAATTGATAAAAAATAACTTTTGAGTGGTATAGCATTGACGCCAGTTATAGAGAGGACCTAAAGGAACTTTCCAACAAACGTGAAAATGAGAGTGTCAAATCCACTCATGCGGAAGGGTGTGCTTGCTTATTTTTCTCAAATCTAAATCCTGAGTGAAACATCAAGCTGAGAGTGACCGTGAGTTTATATTATGAGTATGACACTTCATTTATGTAATTACTTGTATAGATTATTCACTTAACATCAAAATGGTCTCTTTGACTCTATATATCCGCTTCTCACCCTCAATCGATATTGCAATTATGAGCTTGATTGTTGTTACAATTCGAGCGCCATATAAACTACTCCCTCCGTCTCAAAATAACTGTCGTTTAAGGTTAATGCGCACATATTAAGGAGACAATCAATTCTACAGGTAGTTAAAACAATTTGACTCCACTACCCTTGCATTAATTGGAACTAGGTGCATTGGAAAGTGAAATTAGTTATAAACTACAAGGGTACATTAGGAAAATAAGCAATAAATGTTGTATTGGAATTATAAAGCGACAAATATTTTGAGACAAAAAGAGTTAGTTAAAGTGACAATTATTTTGAGACGGAGGAAGTATAAAATAACTCTTACAAAAGTTTGAATTTCTTCTATTTATTGACAAATTCGATGGTTTTATCCTCAGATTTGGAACTGCAGTGCTATAAGCCACATCTGGCTTAAACGAAATGGAATTTGTCCTAAAGAAACAAGGTTTTGGACTTTTTGCATCAACTAATGATAGGTAGCTTTTGCAAGCAGCTAAGATAGATTGAGAGATTATGAAGAAGAAAAGATAGAAAGAGAAGATATAAGCAAGCAAGTGAAGCTTCCAAAGAAAAGGCTAGAAACAGTCAAACATAGATGTTCCCATGTGTTGGGGTCGGGAGAAACTGCACAATCCACATAATATAATTAAGTGCAAATGGAAGTCAAGCAGGAAGGTAGTTTATGTGGGAATGGCACATCCCGTGGGAGATAGAAAATATTATTGTTGACACTAGACAAGATCTTTTCTTTTTTCAGAACATCGAAGTCAACACTGCTTTAGAGAAGCAAACTCAGTGGCTGACTTTATGGCTAACCGAGGTTATAGTATTCCTCAGCTGTTACTTTGGTCGGACTCGTTCGACAGGTCTTTAACTAATCTATTAGTTAAAAACACTTTAGGTTAACCTCATAGTAGGTTAACTTGGTTTTTTTGCCTTTTCCCAAAAAAAAAAAAAAAANAAAAAAAAAAAAAAAGGGAGGTAGTTTATGTTACAGCTAAAAATAAGAAGACTCGAGAGCATGAACCAGAAAGACATAAGCAAGCCAGTTAATTTTCTGCAACTTGAAAAATGTCTGGACACAAAGACAATCTACAGGACGCAAGCCGCCACATATATAGAATACAAATTGCATACATTATAACATCTTTATCCTCCACTGCAACATTTAATAGATTACTGGCTTACAGCACCATAGCATCAAAGATTTGTAGCTAATAGCTTTTCATCTTTACCGAACTGCATATTTCTCCCAAAGATATTAAATACTCCCTCCGTTCTCTAAAGAAGATGACGCTTGGTTTTCCGCAATTCACATAACCAAGTGCCACCTTGTTTGTAGAACGGAGGGAGTAATATTTTTGTTTCTTTTAGAGGCAAAAGAGGGAGGGGGGAGAACAGAGGAATTGCAAAGCTATACCAGCAACATTAGCAGAAAGCCACCTTACCAGACAAGTGTGCTTCCTTGATGGATGTATATCAATGGAGTGTACAACTCCAGAAGTTGTTTTTTGAGGCCTGCAATATTGTATCTGTTAGAATACTTCTAAAAGACCCAGATAACAACTGCGCACACTGAGACAAAGGAGTTTTTTTTCATGAACATCAATGATTCCAATATCTAATGTTTTCCTAATAGCTTAATACTTCTGACTACTTCTTCCAAGTACACCAGAACTCAAGTCAAAACATAAGACATACACAGTCCATAAACATATTCATCAATTAAGTTGTGATACTCCCCTCTGCCACAAGATGAATCTTTATACCACTTTTACAATAAGAAGATCCACCAAAGAATGCCCAGTTTCCCTATAATAGTACTCCTTCCATTTCATAACACGAGTTTTTATTTACTTTGCACACAGATTTAGAAAATTATGAAACCAAGAGAAAGAGAAGGTAAAATCACTAAACTATCCTTCATTATTAGATGTCATCATGTCACAATAAGAGAAGAAAAAAGTAAATTCCAAGAAATAGAAAGGATAGAGTGGGGAAGGGAAAAAAAAAAAAAAAAGAGAGAGACTGTTTATGAAACGTAGGGAGTAATAGGCTTCTGATTCCTCGTTCTAACTTTACTTCATATCTTACAGATTTACCCAACAATGCAAATGAAGGTCTTTACAAAATTCACTCTTTTCCTTAGACTACACCACAAGAGACATCCTTTTGGGACATGATAGGCATGTACAAGCTAACAGGATCTCTAAAAACACAGCATGCCAGGACTCTCAGTCTCAACTCATATTGCGCAATTCTCACAACATTAAAAATTCTCTCATTACTTAGGTCATTAGATTTAGGACCCCTATGTTAAGTATTACACAAGATATATCTGGTGCTTCGTATTTATGTTACTCCTAAAACTTAATTGATAGTACATATCTGTACTTCTATTATTCTAATACCAATCCTTTGAAAATATGCACATCATGTTTCCAATAGCTCATAACATGTATTCTTGACCTTGAAAAGGGGGGCCAAAAGCCTCACTCTATAACTCCATAACATTATAACTACAAGACAGAAATCGCAAGATCAAACTGATGAATTGCTTAATCCTTCAATTATGGAAGTAGCAATCACAAAATAGAATGGACACTAGAGGGGCTGTTCTTTTCACTTCAATAAAACTGAAATAATTTGCAGAATTAAAGTGAACTGAATTGAATTTGATAACTAAACTGAATGAAGATGACAGTAAAATTCATCGTTCAAATTTCACTCACCAGTTACCCTTAAAATGCAGAACCGGCTCACCAGCTTTCCTCCTCTGATCCCACCATTGGAGACTAAACCCCAACCCACCAGTAGCAAACTCCATAGGAGACGCCCATTTCACCGCATTGTACGACACCAGCCCCTCGCTATCGAAAACCCGTCGATAATCCACCTTAGAACCCCCCAAACTCACCAAATTAACCCTCCCATCCGCACCAACACTAACACACTCTCTCTCCAACACATCAATGCACGAAATGGGTCCAACATGAAACTCCCTATCCTGCACCGAAAGCGACGAATCGATCGATACATCACCGGAATTGTAATCAGGAGAGAGGAAATTGAGGGAGCCCGAGAGAGTGGAGAAGGCAATGAGGGATTGGGAGGCCTTGAGAGAAGAGGTTCTAGAGAGAGAATCGAAGGAGGAGAGAGGAGAGAGAATGGGTTGTTGGTGAGTTTGGGAGTTGTTTAGGGAGTGGATTTCGATGGTGGAAGAGGATGAATCGGAGTCGAAGAGAGAGAGAACGATGAATTTGTCGAAGGCTGAGATTGGGGGAAGCCATCGAACTGCGTCGATGTATTTGGATTGGGGAAGACGATGAATTTGGAGATTGTTCTGGTTTTGGGTTTGGGTTTGGGTTTGGGGTTGAATTACCGCCATTGTTAGGGTTTTTGGAGGTTTTGGAGAGGGTTTAAGAGGTACTAGCTTGAAAGGAGGAACAAATTCAAAAATAACCAATTAACTGTTGTCTTCAGTCTTCACTTCATAGAATGCTCCCGGTAATTTATCTTTTTTTTTTTTTTTTGAAGGTAATTTTTTGTTTTGGAGAGTACTTGACCGACAAATTGGTGAAAGACTGGTTAAATAACGAATTAACACCATTTGAAGGGTCCAACCTTTCACTAATGTGACAAAGAAGAGTCCAACCTTTTAAATGTGACATAGAAGGGTCTCAACCAGTTGGAAAAAAAATCAAAAAGTTTTTAACTTATTAATAAATTGAATTTGTTCTGAAAATATCCAAAATGCCCCTTAATTTAATTGTTAAAAGACTAATCTAACCCAATCTTAAAACTCAGTTCTCTCTCCTCCCTCACCCCCATAACTCTGACTCCCCATGTCCAAAGATCTACTCCTTTTTTTTGTATTTGGA
>BSSO01001067.1:0-26159 GCA_030267885.1 Mesembryanthemum crystallinum
GGAGGAGCAAGGGCGAGGGAGGACGCCACCATCTGGATCACAGAGAGGTGACAACCGCGGTGGTGGCTACATCAGGCGGAGCGGTGGCAGGGTGGTGACAACAAGGCAGTGAGAGGGAAGGGGAAGAGGTGAGGGTGAGGGTGTGGCCATGTGGGACAGTGGGAGGGGGAAGGGGAGGAGAGAGAGTGAGGGTATGGAAGGCTATGCAATGGGCTATTTTGTCATTTCATTACTCAACATACTGTTGACTATTGATTGGTAAGCTGTTAACGGATTGACCGACGGTGTTAAAAAAATACCCAAATTAAAACAAATTTTATAACTTAAGGTAGCCGAAGTGAAGTTTGTTGCATCCACAAGGCCTTCATTCAAAAATTGTCTTGTTCTCTCTACTACACTTGCATCTAGTGCAACTGTTTGTGGTAGTGTTCCGGCTCTTATCATTGCATCTTTTCCCACTTGAGGAACTTTAGTAGTCACTGCCTCCCCAATCACCAAACACTTCCGTCATGCAAGACATTAAACTCAACCATACTTTGTTTAATGTTTGGGGCTCTATACTTTCATATGCAGCTTTAACCATTTCACACAGCTCACCAACATCATTTGGAGCACTTTGGTATTGAATGGATTGAATTGCGTGAAAAAAAAACCTAGGTCTAGGACATTTAGGTCGAGGGAATTAGGTGGTTGGCAAATTAATTGAATATCCCACCCATTTGAGGTACCGTGCAAAATAAATTCCGAATTGGTTGTAGCAATATGTGGTCTAGCATTATCTTGTGTTACTTAAGTGGTTCCCTTATTACTTCTAGGCCATTTTTGTTTGATTTCTAGTATCACTTTATTAACCAAACAATCTCTGGTAACTTCTTTTATGATTGATGCAATTGGCTTTAATTCGGGTGTTCCAGCTTGTCTCTTTTTTGAATTTCTTTTTTGCAGTTTCCATGTATGTGAAAGGCCATATCCTTATTTTTTCATCAAATCCCCAAAGATAGGCCTAGCTATAGCTGCCATAAACATAATTTTTGGGATGAAATGCTTACTTCTGCAATTTCTTTATGGTTCTATCTCATTGGGGAGGATGTAATATGTATGATTGTCCTTAGACATATAGAACCATTTTTAGTCTATGTGAACATGCATGTGAAGTAATCATAGGTTGGGTTTTGATTTAAAGAGCCATAATGCAAGTATGAGAGGATATATGCTATTCTTTTCTTTCAATTTTGAGCTATTAGATGTGGATGAAGAGCATTATTGTGTGCCTTTATCTCTTTCCTCTTAATTAGTTTATGGCAAGTAGAGGGTGAGATACCTAAGTGAGATGTTACTGACCTTATATTACCCCTCTTAGAAAATGGAATAATGGCAAGTGAAGGTAAGTCTATATAAAAGTCAAACATAGTCATCACACACACACACACACAAAAAAAAAATGCATTGCAAGGGTATTATATAGTCATTTTATGACTTATTGGGTACGTTGATCACTTTGTTGAAAGTTCAGGGGTATCCTAGGCACATTTCCAAAACTTTGGGTACCGCAGGCATTTCATCAAAGTACAGGGGTATCGCATGAAATTTCCGTTTTTTTTTTTACCCACGTTCCCTGTTTCCCTATAACTTACATAGATTAAGGTGATGTTGTTGAGCTGTGGCTTGGCCCTAGCCCATACTCTACTAGCAGCTTGCCTTGCTACCTTAAATTGTTTAGCAACTTGTGTGATTGCTCCATTTAGCAATTCCCCATTTAACACTTGTTGGAGTAATATTTGCAACATAGCTTGTCTCTCACTATTTGATAGTTTCTGAAACTGTCCTCGTTGTTGTGCTTCTGGTGTTTCTTCCTCTGCTGGTTCTGCTTCCTCTACTGGTTCTGCTTCCTTTACTAGTTCTGCTTCCTCTACCGTTCTGCTTCATTTACTAGTTCTGCTTCCTTTACTGGTTATGCTTTCTCTGTCGCGATCGTGTTTGCTTCAGTTGCAAGGAGTGATACTATTGAGGTGCCACCAGAATTTGGTGTGGTTGCTCTAGTTGCTGCCCTTGCATATGATGAGTAGGCTTCAACTGTGTGAGATGGAGTGACTTCCATAGCTGATAGCTGGATGAATGGAAGAAGCCACCCTCACCACAGCTAAGAATGGTGTGGTGGTGGTGGTGATGACAGTGTTCTGAATCCCCCCCCCCCCCCCTTTTTGTGTGTGTGTGTGTGTGTGTGTGTAAGTGTTCTACAAACTCAAAGTGCTTAAACTCATCCCTTCCATCCCTCTTCCCAATTTGTATTTTTGCTCTTGAGTTTCAAATCTGATTGTGTCTTGTCAACTCTTTCTTTTATAGAGTGGTTGAATATTTCAAACTTGCCAAATTTTGTGGTGGGAAAATTGAGATTTCAAGTGGAAGTTTCAAAATTTCAAGTGAAATGCAAAGTTTTTTTGGCAAACTGTTTTTGTTCACTAATTTGTATGTCAATATTTTTATGTTTTTCATAATTGTATTCAGTGTATTGACATTTTCTTTTTTCTTTTTTCTTTTTTTTTTTTTTTGCAAGTTCAATTCTTTAGTGTCTTCCCATCAAGGCTGTAATTGTATTCAATGAAACTTGTAATTTTCGATTTTTTAGGAGTATTTGTAATTTTATTTTGAAACAAGTGTAATTTTTTGATTTATCACAACTCTATTTTTTTTTTCCCATTTTGGAGTACAATTAATGTAACATGCCGAAAAATACGACCTGCTTTCCCATATTAATATCCCGACACACTATATGTTTTCGAACAATAATTAATTTTCAAGATACCTATTTGGAGATTTATATTTCTAAAGTAATATTTGAATATTGATCTTTACTAAACGATATGGTTCGATATTCCGAGTTTCTTATATTAATATTTCGGATAAGTAATATTTTGAAAGGATGGTCTTTTCAATAGTTTAATTCTATTGGGAAACTAATAAGAGTTTGTTATGAAATATTTTATAGTTGATGTACAATATCTTTGGAGAATATAATATCTCGTAGGAATATTCAAGATATAGGATATTTACTATTTTATGTATTTAGGGTTCTTACTCCTCAAGCAAACCCTACCTCTTATTGTATTATAAGTATCCCCCATAAGAATATAATAGACCTACCTTGATTCCTCATACTCTCTAATTATATCTCATTATTTCGTTATATTCATAACACGTTATCAGCACGAGTCTCTAACCCTAATTATTTTTCTTTTATGTTACAGAATAAAGTCAATTGACGGCAAGAAGCAGTAAAGTATTGTACTTCTACATTCACCTCAATTGCAATTACTGCGGGTGTTTTGTCAGCCATTAGTGACATAGTTTCACAGAAACTTTTTGGGATTCAAAAGCTTTTGATTCGTCGCCTTTTTGCTCAAAGTGATAACATTCTTTTTCTTTGTTGCAATTCTTTTTGACTCTTGATTAATCAATTGTTCATGGGATTTGAATAGTTGGATTTTCCCCTTTTTGGTTCTAATTGACCCTTGATTCTCAATTTTGATTGGTACTCCCTCCGTCCTTGAATAAACTTTCCAGTTTCCTTTTTGGTTTGTCCATGACTAAACTTTCCACTTCTTTTTTTGGCCAATAATTGTCACAAGTGTTACAAAAATAACCCTCTTTATATTTGCCCACTAAAACTTTCATCCTTCCTCTTTAACTTTATATAAGGGGTAGAGAGTAATTTTGCCTCATCCTTGGTATGTGTGCATAAAGCAACCTGAAAGATTATTCAACGACGGAGGGAGTAGGTTTTTGACTCTCATTACATCTTTTGGTTTCTTAACATTTACATTATACTCTTATGCATGTTTGATTATTTTATAGTCATTATAGTTATGGGTGATAGTATGTTGTGATTAGTTTGATGATCTAATACATGATTATATTGAGAATAGTTTTACATGGATTATATAACATTCAGTTTGTATTTGGTGGTGATCAAAGGTCTTTCATGATTGAGTTATTATCAAGTTACACACTTCGTAATAAGGTTATATGATCTGCATAAGTACAATATGAGCAAATTAAAATATGTGTTAATTAATCTGATAGTATGATTTTGTATTTGAATGTGTGATCATCAAGTCGGTTCAAGATTTAATCTTTATAAAATTATTGTAATTTTATGCATATGATGGAATGTTGTTTTATGGAACGTTACTTTATGCTAGTAAAATTGGTGAAAATGTGATAGATTGCATTTGAAAGAATTACCAGATGGGTATTTTTTATGACCACCCTTCGCCACTTGGGTATTTTTAAAAACTTTTAATAGACCAAAAGCGCATATAGGCCCAAAAATAATTTTAAAAATCATTTATCATGTTTTTTGGTACTGAAATACATTTTCCTTATGTTCTTTATTAGATTTATTTACCTTAAATCACTATAATCCCTAAAAAAAGCTCATTAACTCCCTTTTTTCTCCCTCTCCTCCTCAAGAAAATTGGGAGTAGAAGGGTTTTTTGGAGGATTAAAATGATTTTAGATAAAGAAACATAATAAGGAAATGCATTTCAACATAAAAAAAAAATAGGAAAAGTGAAATTTTGGTCACCGGCGGTGAATTTTTGAGCCCATATGCGCTTTTGGTTCATTAAAAATACTCATTTGGCATCAACAGTTTTTTATATACCCAAGTGGTAAAGGGTGGTTATAAAAAATACCCATCTGGTAATTTGGCGCATTTCATTTGGAGCATAGATCATGATGAAGTTTTATGATACTTTTTTGTATATATGATGAAGCCTTTTAAACAAAGTTTAGAAAGGCTAAAATTGTTACCCTTTTTTCTTTGTTGATTTATTTAAAGGATGCTATTAACAGGTTGTTTTATGAGTCTAATGATGAGTTTTTAATACTGAAACTTCTTATATGAGTATAAATCATATTTGAGCTCATTAATAATTAAATGAATTCTGTACTTTTGAGAGCATGGTTATATAATATTGTTGGTTAAAATTGGTTGTATACCAAGGCTTGAAGTCTAAGATTCATACGGTTATAAGAGAATGCTGTGATACCCAGTGTGTTTCATACTATTTTAGAATGATAGAAATTAATATTTTCAAGCCTATCAATTTTCTAAGTAAAGAATTATGAGTATTTAAGTTTATAACAAGCTGAATAATTAATTTTATATAAAATAATTCCATTTGAGTGATTATAGTTTATACGAGTATTGAGGTTATATTTCTACTAAATTAAGAATTTCAGTTAACAGTTTCAAGTTATTTGAAAGTTAGAATAGCATACCCACAAATGAGAGATGAGGGTTAATGAAGTTGATTTAGAAGTCTAATACTAGAATTTGGGTACAAGTTAAAAGGCTACTAGATTTAGAGATATTGTTAATGATTGGTGTGTAAATAAAAGTGAGTATAAAGGGAAAAGAAATACATATATTTATAAAAAGAAATCAAACCCCTTTCATTTCTAAAACAAGTCAGACACACAACTCACCTTCTCTCTCCCTCTCGCTCGATACTCTCTCTCTCTAGTGCTCTCTCTGCGGCAACTGACATCACCGCCACCGGCCAGCTCCACCGCTGCCAGCGCCAGCGCCTCTTGCCGCCAAAGAGCACCATCCCACCTCCACCCTTATTCCCTCGGCTACTGATTCATGGCCGAAGTGACAACATCTGTTGTCAAAGGTTGAGCTCCTCCGGCGAGAGCAACCAACACCACCACTCTCCAGCCAGCCATTCATGACTTCTTATCTCAAGCTTGGGTAATTAGCTCAAACCCTAACTCTAGAATTAGTGATTTTGAGTTAAGTCAGATTAATTAGAGATTAATTAGATGATTGGGTTTACATTGTAGAAATTGGAGGCTTGGAATTGTGGGTATTGCTATTAGGAGAAATCAATCGAGGTAACCATTATGTCCGCTAACATACGATTCCGTTTTGAATTCGTTTTGGGCATATTAACTGTTTGATTGAAGTGTATATGTGAATTGGTGTTATGGGAATCGTATGGTTATGAATTTCAGTATTTATAAGCTAAACCAAGTGTGCATGTTGGATTTTGAAGTAAAAGTTTTGATGCATATTTACTAGTTACCTTAAATGATGTTTTATGCTTCTGAGAGATAGAAAATAAGTTTTATGAACCAAACTACGTGAATTTGTATTGCTTATAGTCTGTCCAGCTTTCATAATTAAATTAGAAATAGTACTAAAATGTCTATTTTATGATTATGGCAAAGTAGATATGCCTTACATGTAGACCTGTCAAAATTCGACCCGACCCGAAAACCCGACCCTAACCCGACCCGAATTTTAGGGTTCTGACACAGATTTTACAGCCCGAAAACCCGATTTGACCCGAACCCGATTGATCCGGAAATTTGAGGGTCAAACTCGACCCATTCATGGGTCGACCTGTTTGACCCGAAAATTTAAATATTGCTCATATTATGACAGAAATATGGAATAAACTGCTCTAAAATCCATAATTTATTATTGTGTTACATTTTTTATTAGTGTTTGACAAAGGCTATAGTATCATGATCCTCAACATAGTGGTTGCAAGTAACTTATATTCACTTTTGACATCGATATAGCCCTAATTAATTATATTAACATAACGTTAATACTTTATATACATATTAGCATGATGAGAAACATTATATTCAATCGTCAATAGTTTGAATAAGATAAAAACATCAACAATATTTAATTTTCGCAAGATTATTGGTCAAAAATTGACGGAGAAAAAAATATCCTAAATGGCGTTCATGACCCGGTGGGTCGACCCGAACCCGACATCTCTAGGTCAGGGTTGAGATGTTTCGACCCGAACCCAAAAACGACCTGACCCGAAAATGACCCGAACTGGAAATGACCGAACCCGAACCCGACCCGCCCGACCTGTTTGACAGGTCTACTTACATGTGTATGAGTTAATTTGGGAAAGTTTTAAGTATATTTTGACTAGTTTGGATACAAACCAAGCTTTGTATTTATAGAAAGATCAAGACAGTTTTATTGTATTTGAAAAATTATATATTTCATAAGGAGTTATTGAAAAGTTTTTGAGTTAAGAAGACATTGTTTATGCTTTTATTGAAAGACCTTTTATGAACTTATTGAACAGTTTTTGAGTTAAAAAATAAAAAAGGTATTACTCGTGTTTTACAAGTATAATACGAAAGTCACGGTTTTATGATCAGTATATGATATGAATAAGTTCAAGTTCAAGTCACTAATGCTTATAGTGAAAGACGGCACATTGGATAGTTTAGGAACCATTGGGTACAACTATGTGTTAATAAGACGTCTTACTTGAATTACGGCCCCCAGAAGTGGCCATGTCCCCCAGAAGTGGACATTATCCTCCATAAGTGGGTAGTAATTCCAGCCCCCAGAAGTGGCCAGCGTTTAAATGCCCCCAGAAGTGGCTGCCTTATGACATATACTCCTTTGTGCCAAACGAAAGAAGAAGTATAAAGTTTAACTTTGTTATAAATGTTTTGATAACAAGGTTATAAAGATTGAAGTTTGTTACTATGTAGCCTATGATTCTTCATTGAGTTTATGAAAGGGTATTTGAACGAAAATCAGTGTTGTTCCAATTTCAGATCAAAAGTTTACGAGACAGCTAGATACTTGAGTTTGATTTATGAATTACAGATATTATAAGTATTATTGAGTTTGATTTATAAGTTATATGCATGGCATGAAAAAGGATGTTCAAATGATTTTACGATATTTCCCTCTCATCCCTATTTCTAAAAGAATTTCTAACGGTTATTTCTACAAGATGGAATAGTGGTTACATAGCTTCGGCTAACGTTTCAAATGTTTTTGTTTTCTTACATGTAAAGATCATGCTGGGATGGGAACAAGTGAGGTCGTTAACTTAACGTTCTAAGCGTTTAAAGTTTTTATACGATCACAAAATGTTGGGCTATGCTTTTAATTATGCCAAGTAGACATTACATTTTTGATTAAGTTGTGTTTAGGTTTGTAATTATTTAGATAATCACTAGAATTATTTGAGTAATGCTGGACAAATGAATAGCCTTGCACTTCTCCCGTGAGATGAGTGCGGTGGTAACGCCCTGTGTACTAGCTGGATTTTGGTTGGTTGGTTTGGATATGTATATATTGTCTTATTGAAACAGGTTTTCAATAAGCCTTTAAGGCTGGTTTAGTCCATTTTCAAATGACACTCTGCCGGATTTTCGGCTCGTTTTTATGTTTATATTTTCTATAAATTCCGAGGTGTTAGAAATGCCCTAAGGCTTACAAATTGGGATGATGTACGAATAATTATGAGCTAGTACAACTGTTCAAGTCTTGGCCCAGAAGGCCCATCACTCAAATAACAGTTAATGGTCCTACAGAACACAAAGTGGCATATGGAATGGATAAAAAGAGGTCAATTTTGAAACAATATATTATGTCAATTTGACATCTGATCTAAATCTGTGTGATAACGACATGTCACTTATGATTATGGATGTTCAAAGATGTAGACTCAATCATACAAACTGTGCTGGCAAGAAGTGGTAAATTTGTGGTTTCTGAAGACCACCATGCGATATTCAACGCATAAACCAGCAGTTCATGTCATTTTGGGCCAGAAGTCCCACAAAGTCAAAATTCAAAGAAAATCTTAGAAGTAATTCTTTGGCCCGAAATCCAAAGTTGAATTGAAAAGTACATGTATTTTTTTGCCTATTTTACAAGCTGGAAGCTTGTATCATTACATAAAGTATGCATCAACGATGCCAAGACATATATTTATTGTGTCTTTAATGATGGATGTGATGAAAAGGGGGAGATAGTATGTGAATATGGTTATTATGATTCTTATTTATGGTCATAAGATGTAAAACAAATTGCTCATATATACCAATGACTTTGTACTATGACAATGGACATATATGTACAAGTGTAATAGATGCTCCAGAAGAGCATAAGTCATATACAAGTGCAATAGATGCTCCAGAAGAGCACACATGCACGTTATGCACAGTTTCAATAGATACTCCAGAAGAGCACAAGTCGTGTACAAGTCCAATAGATGCTAGCTCAAGAAGAGTACAAGTTATGCACAATTTCAATAGATGCTCCATAATAGCACAAGTTATGTACATGTTCAATACATGCTCCTGAAGCGCACAAATTATCTTTCTTAATAATCAGTTAATTGTCTTGCCATTTTTAAAAGGAGACAGTGACTTATGTCTCTATGTCACATCATAAATCTGGCCAGAATCACATGTTTATGACTCTGACAATGATGAATATGTTGAAAAGGTACTAACCATAAGTTAGTTACAAGAAGTATTTCTTAGATGTGATGATTACGGCATATACCCGTTTAGAGAACCTGGAGTTTCTCTTGAATTAAAATGTCAATGTGCTCATTCGCTTTCTCGCGTGTCATTTGTGTTATACTTGAAGGCAAGACTTAACACCGAGATTGAGTATAACTATGAATATTGAGTTTATGCTACTTTGAAATAAAAAGTGATTAGAGATCATGATATCATTTTTAAGATAAGATATGAAGTGGCCTGATGATCACTTAAAATATGAGTTGTTCTATTGATCATTGTATCAAATTTGATCTCTTTTATGGAGCAATTTAAATATGAGCACAAAGAAAACCAACTACAAATTATAGTATTCCCCGAATTATGTTCTCCAGTAGAGAACCAGTCAATTACAACTCATAATGTTAGATCTAAGCTGGGAGTGATATAATTAAATGCTCCAACTATCGAAAGAAATAGTTTTTCCTAACTTAGGGGGAGAATAGTATGGGGAAGTTGGTAAAAACAAAGATATACATTAAGTATGCATATTGAGGATCCCCGAATGAACAAGAAGTTCATGATATGATACAAAAATGAGGTTCATATATCTATTTACATATATACCAGCTTCATTTCAAATCTCTATAATCAATCGATGTCCAGAGTGAACATCTACGATTTGACTGAGTACACAAGTATGGAGGCATTAGAGGCATGTTATGCGTATCGAGACTGAGTACAAAATGACCCTTTGGGAGGCATTAGAGCACATATTGGTTATAGAGATGGCATGCTATGAATATTGAGACATGTTGCTAACTATATTAAAATGTGTACACTTGAAGTGTAGTATGTTAACTTTCATTGCAAAATTATATTCGGTTCCAACATGAAAGTAGTATTCATTAAATGGCAAGTTATGCAGTTGGTACTCCTAAAGTGAGTTCAATTATGAATAAGTTTCTACAACTTATGAAATACCCCTGAAGAGGTATAGATATCTGAATTAAAAAAAAAAAAAAAAAAAGATGGCCTGCATGGAAAATGGAAAAGGTACCTCATAGTGAATATTCAGATATCATTCAACAGTACATATTGAAAACAAACATAGAGATGATTATGAGATCTCAATAAATAATATGTTATACCGGTATAATATGGAACCGAAATAGATATGCAATATAAGATGGACATACAAATGTGGATCATATATCTAAGTCCATCCAAATGTCGACAAATTGTTGATTAGAATTTGAAATTAAGCGCGCTCATGGACCCACAGTCCAATGAATGGATTTGGTACCCAAACTATACAGTTTGCATTTTTGAGTCATATCATTGTTTGCATATAGATATTTAGCCATATGTCATGCATCTCATACTTGTTATACATCACGTTTTTTAGCATTATTTCATTAGTTAAAAGTCATATATCATACTGCATGCATGCACATTTAATTATATGGTTTGTTAGTCCCTAGAGGCAGTGGCGGATCTAGAAATTTCATATAGGGTATGCACAATTGTAAGAATGATAACTTATGAAACGAAGAAAAAAAGTAGCATTTTTATACACCCAAATAACATAAGTAACCAAACAATCATTCAAGAATTGATCAACAATACTATTCCGCAACCCATTTTTAGCTAAACGGCCTTCTTTTTTTTTCAATCTCACCCTAATTGTTTAATAAATAAAGTAATTTCAATGTTTATGTAATTTCAATATAAATTATAGTCTAAGGAACATAGCAAAGCAAAATTTAATTTAATTTAAAGGAGACATACCTTGTACTCATATAAAATAGGAGCAATTGCAACTTGATTAATTAGTGCGGAATAGTGATGATCAACATATCAAAACCTTGATCAATTGAATGTCAAAGAATTATTTATTTTGTACTATTGTGATGCTAACATTGGGTAAATAAACAGAGAGAAATTTGAGAGGATAGGTTTCTAGAGTAGACTCCACCAATAGGCCATAAAATAGTACTCGTAACAAAATAATTCAAGAGTTAGGAAATTAGGAAAGTATAGATCCTGACAATCGAGACAAGTGTCCTGTTGATCTCTTTTTCGCTGATGTCTCTACTCTCTAGCCAATATTCACTTTTTTACCTTTATATTTTCACAACTTAGAAACAAACTGAATTTTTCGTGAATACCCTCTTTCTTAGCTGCATCCGCCCTTGCCTATAGGACTTTAAATTTAGCCCTTGAAGTACTATAAATATCTTGATGGAAATATTGAAGGCTCACGTATGGACTATTGATGGTAAAGTTCTCGAAGATCTTATGGTGTTTCAATTCTGATTTTTGGGGTTCATGAGTTCAATTCTGATTATGTGATTGTATGTATTATTCAGTGAATGATTATGTGAATTTAGTTGAGGATTGTGATTGAAAATAGCTTTCTTGGATTCGTTTATCAGGTAACATGCTTTATCCTTCCAAACTGATTTTTGAAATGTAAAAATAGTTTATCATTTGGATTTGGTTGAAAGTAAAAATCATTTCATATCCGTTGAATTTTGATGGTGTTCTTACTTAACGGATGTTAGCTGAGATTAATTAGCTCTATACAAGATTAAATGAAACCGTGAGATCGGTTGATACTATTATTATTGGGTATTTGTATAAGTTCGTATGAGATCCTATTTGGGTTATATTTATGAGTTAGATGATTAAGCTATAGTTTTGACCGATTGGTTAGAATCATGTCGATTGAATGGTACTGTGAGGTGGTATTTTATGATTATGATTTGAGTGGTTAGTTTGTCGGATTAGACACTGAACCGAGAACCTGAGTTATATAATTATATTGGGGAACCCGTGCCATAGGTTGTGTTATTCGTTTGAACCCGATTGGGTGACTCTTTATGGAATGAGGATTATGATTGGTGTTTATCTCGAAAAGAGATTTGTATATGAGTATATACATACGTTATTTGGTTTGAGGCTCATAGGTTGTCGATTACTTGGTTCTTGGCATGTAGGTGAGTGGCAATGTTTCTGATTACTTTCAAAATATGGTGTTATATCCCGATGTGGATTTTGTCTCCCAATGTGGAGTTTAAACAAGCCTTTTTAGCTAGTGCTATGAGAATTATGGTTTATATGGGTAATTCAGTTCATTAGTCCACGTAGCCACATGGCCAAGACTACGGGTCGTGACTATAGGACTTGTCTATAGTTAGTTGACTATAGGACTTGTCTTGGAGGTCAATCGACCTTAGTTGTGATTCCAACTCTTCACATCTCTATTTATAACTCCCCAACTTATATTTATTATATATATATATTTTACTATTGTGATTATTTTTACTCGATGAAGTGTGGTTATACTAGCAATTTTGCTGACGTGTTATTTTTTTTCCCTATGTCTTCTTCTTATGGTGGGGCTACGATGATCCTATGTGAATTTGTCACCTTTGGGGAGTAGACTGGTAGAATGTTTTACTGGTCTGTTTGATGTGAGGATATCGTTTGCTTCCGCTGGCACTCTTATAGAGTTACTCTGAAGATAACAGTTGTATTTGATTTATCATTTATTTTCTATTTTGGTTATGTTGTAATAAATAGACCATTATAGATATTGGGTTGTATTATTGGATTGATTAGCCTTACACTCTTCTGTTGAGTGGAGTGCGGCAGTAACGCCTTGGGTTTTATTGGGTTTGTATTTGAGTTTTGTTTTGAACAGGTTTTGTATATTAAGCCTTATTGGCTGATTTATTGAATTTATAAACGAAACTCTGTCGGATTTTCGGCTCGTTTTTAATCTATTTTATTTCTCGAAAACCGGAGTGTTACAATTAACGAGACCATTTCATAGTTAAATCTCATGTTAAAGGTTAAAGGAATAATAGCTAAACTTATATGGATAAACTGAATGGTGTATTAATGTGTAGATGAACTGAACTAATTTGGAAGAGGCTAAAATGATTATAAAATGTTATGAGATTATACAAGTGATTCTATATACCTATAATTATACTAATATGAAATAAGAATATGACTAAAGCATAGTTTGAGAAAACGAGAATAATTGGAAGTGATATGTGTGTGATAGCCGAATAGCAAAGATGTGTGATGTGAATGGAATGAATAATGAGCTGAATGAATCAATGGGCTATACTTGAGATAAGAGTTAATAGTTCGGTGTTTTCTATCTCTTTTAGATAGGACTCTCGGTAATGTACAGTCGAGAGCAAAGTGGACTTGATGGTGACGGATTGATGAAGGGCTTTCATCCCGAAACCTCCGGGGATGTGCACATCCTTAAGATAGGCCTATAGAGCAATGCTCTGGACAAGAGTTTGTCTCCATGATCCCTTGAGATGCGCTCATACATGGAGCGAGATGCCCGTATGGTTGAGATAAGAATGAATAAACAGGTACCGATCTATATATGTGGAATTAGTAAGCATTGGCTACATGTGTGTGATTGTGGCGGTATACGCCTGTGATTGTGTTGAATGTTTCGGGCTTGACAAACCTGCACAGTTACCCACTGTATCATATAGGAATCGGGAAATTCCATCCTCCCATCCTATATCCTGTCCTCTTATCTCATCGAGTTTAGAATGACACAAAACACTGATCTATGATAAGAAGATTAAATAAATGAATAATAAGACCAATTATTTGTGTGTGTGTGTGTGTGTGTGTGTGTGTGTGTGTGTGTGTGTGTATTGTGTGTGTTGATGCGTGGTTTGATTATTTGCCTATATGGATCTAATACTTGTTGATGTTGTAAATAAGGTGAGTGTGTCCTGAATTGATGGCTAAACCAGGAATCAAGTCTAAGATTAATAGGATTGATGACTATGCTCATCCAGATATTAAAGTTAGGTGATTAGGAACACAAAATCAGGGTTCGTAACTACAGTAAAGTAAATCTAATTAAGATACTCGTATATAGTAACGAGAATAATGAGATTTGGACATAATCCAGAGTAATAAATGAGGCAGAAACTTTAATTTGTTAATGTGATCGTTCGTTAGAATGATGTAGTTACACAGCTTATGCTGACGTTGTGTGTTGTGTGTGTTCCTGTCTATCTCCGTAACTGGATTGATGGACCTGTGATGATCTACTAGAAACATTGGGGAGCAGAGATACCATGTTTTAGTGGGGAGCAGATATCGTGTTTCAGGTTCGGACGATGTGAGGACGATCGCTTTCAGATTAGAAGTTCAAACAGATCAAGTCAAAGAATTCAATTGGCTCACCCAGTTAACTACACATGATAAAATAGTTAAACAATGATTGAAATTATATGAGGTTTCATTATTGGGATTCGTTTTGTTGAACACGAGAAATTTGTGCACCTTTTTATAGTAACTTCACCGGGATTTATATGACTTATTAATTACACTACATATGTTTTACTCTCTTGTAAGTGTGTGGTTTAAATTTTTGGCGTTATAATTAATGTCAGGCCTATTTGGTTAGGCCATTTGGAATGGAATGGAATTGAACAAATCCATTCTTAGTGTTTGGTTGTGTTAGTTTGGACTAGGAACTTGAAACCTTAGGATACCAAACCCTCCCAAAGTAACACCACTTGAAACCCCCATATGTGGGAGGATTCAAAAACTCATTCCACTGGATTCATTTTCCCTCTACTTCATTAGCTGCCCAAGAGAGAGAGGTGGGAGAGACCGACTCCGGCGAACTGACACCGGCTTCTTCTCCGGTGATAGTCAGCTTCTTCTCCGGCGACAGTCAAGGAGTTTTGGGCGAGACCGACTTCGACAAGCCAACTCCGGTAACGTCAAGCTTTCAGGTATGCCTTTCCTTTTTTCATTTTTTCCCTTCTTTCCTTCGTTTCCAGATCTTCGTTCCTCCTTCAGATTTCCTTTTCCGGCAACTTGGGCTTCTTCTCAGGGTAGGCGACATTGGCTCTTCTGATCTTCTTTTTTATTCCAGATCTTATTTCATCTTCTCATGTTTTGTTGCTAGATCTTTTACTCTTTGGTTTTTTCCCAGATCTTCCTCATTTCATTTCTGGAAATTTTGAATATTTTGGAGATCTTCTTTGATACTTTCCAGATCTTCATTTATTCTTTACTTTTTGTTATTTATTGTTGTTTTCTGATTTCTCATTTTTTATTTCTGATAGTTTTTTTGTCATGTTATTTTGTTGATCAACTTTATGATTTTGTGTCATTTCAGTTTACATTATCTTCATTTTGTATGATATTCTAACTATAAATATGTGTTTTTGATTTCAGGTGGCCAACTTTGAGGACAACTAAAAATATTAGAATGAAATCAATAAAATAAATTCAAAAAAGATATGAATAATAATTCCATAACATGAGTGAACCAAACAACAAAATATAGAATCCATTCCTAAATCAAACCAAACACTTAATATCAAGTATGGAGTTCCCAATTCATTCCTGCTGGTATCATACTGAAACCGAATCCATTCTATTTTTTTTAACCAAATGACCCCTCAATTTGGAAGAGTATATAGAAATAGTATTGAGGTTTATTTTGTTGATTTTTTTGTGGGAACCTAAATTTGTTTGAATTTTGTTGAGAACTTAAATTTTAGGTGGGAACTTGAATTTTGGTGGGAACCTCCTGTTGTCAATGGCGTAAATTTGGTGCTTACCAAAATTTCAAACTTCCAATCAATCAATTAAAAAAAAAAGGCCAGATTCATAGAAAAAGGAGTGGAGTATTAGTTTCAAATCGAAACCCAAATTTAGCTTATGTTCAAATAATTAAAACAACGTTAAAATGGGAAAAGTAGTCTCTTCCATCTCTCCTAAAATCCTCTGCCAAATAGTAACTGTCATCTTAAATAGTGAACGGATGGAGTATTAATTACATTTCTTAATATATGTGGAAAAAATCTAAAGTAAAACTTATTTAGGATTAGAGGGAGTAATAGTTAGATAACCCTTGCGCCCGCCCTGTACTCTACAAATTGACTTACTAACCGAATTAGTAGCCATAGCATAGGACGAAAGAGCAGCGACCACTGGACTGAATATGTGTCATTCTACCAGCTTAGGACAGAGTTTTAAATTACCAAGATTTGAGCTTATTCTTGAGGTGATCTTTAAGGAACATGAGTCTTTGTTTACTGCCTTTGGATATGAAAAGGGGATCCCCAAATACACAACATGTTTGTCCATGAAGCCACTTCACTGTTTAAAAGTATCCAGAGTCATTGATAGCTCTAGCTCACATTTTGCTTACCATTACTTGGGAGTGAAACTTTGTAATATAGTGGT
Organism: Mesembryanthemum crystallinum; assembly: GCA_030267885.1. Lineage (NCBI taxonomy): Eukaryota > Viridiplantae > Streptophyta > Magnoliopsida > Caryophyllales > Aizoaceae > Mesembryanthemum > Mesembryanthemum crystallinum. The sequence goes on from BSSO01001067.1 coordinate 16,561, forward strand.
ATTTGTCCTTAGGTAGTGAATTAGCAAGCTATTAGTGGGCATCTAGGGAGTAATATGATTTGTTTGTCTTGTTCAAATGAGTTAATTATATTATTTATTTTACCAATGGATAATGTTTACCAACAGATGGAGCACCAAATACAGGAGCATAGAACTATATATTGAGATGTTTTCATCTCTCGATACTAGCAATACAAACATACATATAATGCCAATTTCTAATTACAGTAGAAAATAAGAAGAAAACATGCTTTAAATTATAAAAATGACAAGAAATTAGCTAGCAAAAATAAATCAATAAAATAACAAGACAACATGCTTCACGTCCATGCGAAAACAAGAAAACATTAAATTAAGTGTATTAATATAATGTCAATTTCTAATATAGTGCTAAACAAACCATGTCCACATCTCTTACACCATATCATTAAAATATGGCATATCATTCATACTTTTCATTAGACAATACTACAAATGACTAATAAATTAGATGAGATAATAATAAAAGCATCAACCAATCTCTAGAATCGAATCTCTTCTTGTGGTGGTTGAGTAGTTGTTGCCTCGATTTGGGGCTCCTGAATCTGAATTTCTTCCTGCGGTGGTGGAGTGGTTGCCTCAATCTGGGGCTCTTAAATCTGAACTTCTTCTTGCGCCGGTTGAGTTGTTGCCTCGATCTCGGCCTCCGGAATTGCCTTCTTTTTGCTATCATCTTTCTTACCCTAAATCACTAGGTAAATCCCAGAAAAGATGATAACTGCTCCTACCACACTGAATATTAAGAACAAAATGTCAATCACAATGTATGGTAACAAAATAAGGTTAATACGGTCTTATAAGGCGAAAATAATTTACCTCCCCAAATGAAGAGGCTTTCCTACGACTAAGGGGCTGAATATAGCCACCACGATAAGAGTCACTGGGCTGAATATTGCAACAAAGAATGATCCCTTTCTTGAAATGCACCAGGAGGTAGCTACCATCATCAATGCGGATGCGATGATGGCCTACACAAAAATCACTAATCAGCTCAATCATGGTTAAAGTAATACGTAATTGATTTTTCGAGAAAGGGATCATTCTTTGTTGCGAGCCTCAATTCCACATTAGGAAGGTTCAATTCTCAAGGTAGCCGGCGTTACCACCTCATTCAAAGACTTTTTTGATGGTTTGGTGATCATTTGGTTCGATCTTTGCCGTCAATTGTTTCTTATTTGAAGATTCAATTCATTCCATTGGGATTCAAGTGTTGCTGCCCATCAAGTATCGCACTTTTAGGTGTGTTGTCTTTGGCTATCTGAGGGGTTTACATGGTTTGATTTATGGGTCGAATTTAGTGTTTTTCTTTGTTAACTCTACTTCAAGGGTTTTGTTAGTTTGAGTGTCTTTGCCAGTATTTTGTGTTTGGGAAATGGGTTATTCTAATTTTTTGGTTGAGGAGTTAAAGAATAGTTCGAATGATGAGGTCTTTGAGTTGCTTTTTGATAATCCTATTGCAATAATTTGCTTTTCTAAATTAACAAAAGATGAAGGTAATGCTCTGTTAAAACACGAAAAGTTTGAATTTGCATCTGCTAAGTATGATAAGGCCATGAGGTCTTTCTCGTTGGGGTTGCCTATGTGTTATGAGGATGAACCAGACTATAGGAGGTTGATGTTATATTTGAACCTTAATTTAGCTGCGTGTGCCCTCAAGCTTTTCGGTATGATTCGGCTAAGGAATATTGCTCTTTAGTTTTAGAGGATGATCCCATAAATATTAAGGCTCTTTTTATAGGAGCGACTGCTTTTATGAATTCGGATAAGCCAATTGAAACCCATAGTTATCTAGTTAAGGCTTCTTTTTTGTTTTATTCCAATAATAAGGAGGTGGTTCAAGAGTTAGAAATCGTGGAGAATTTGCTGAAAAGTGGTTTAAATGGTAAGAGATGTCCTGATAGCTATCATGAGATAGAAAGAGATAGGAAAGGGGAAAGGGTTTTAAACCCTCCAGATTCACTAAAAGGTTACTCAAGTGTTCACAATGATGTTGTGAGTCATGGTTGTTCATTTGTGTCAGAGATGCATGGCCTGTCTGGTATTGGCCAGGGTTTCTTTTTCAGGAGAAAGCTCTAGCTCCAATAAGTCTTGAATTCATCCATTGAAATCGATTATAAAGACTGAGATTCCTAGTTGCTCTAAGCATGATTTAACTGGAGATAATGAAGCGGAATCCACGATTTCCACAACAATGAGTGATGAGAGGAATCCTCTTAATGGTGAGGCGCACAAGAATCATTCTATCTCATTTCAAAGCACAATGAGCAATCCAAAGATATTTCAAATTAACCATGTCGGTTGTAAGAAATCCTCTTACAAGTTTTCAATAAGAAAAGGAACTAATCCCTTGTTGCTCCTCCTATTATTCATCGGAAGGTGATTGAAGGGTAGGAGGTCAATTTCTTTCACTCTTCCTCTTTGTCTGTGATGACAATCCGAGTCCATCACCCAATTATGGAATTTGCCCACGATAAGGGCTTTCCATCTAGCACCACTTCCATTGATCCGTTAGTTACTGATTCGCCTATAGTCAGCTCTGTGGATGAGGGTGAGTCTTTTGGTGTGGAGGTTGTGATGGAAAATTTTATTAATGCCCACAAGGCTTCCACCTTTGTGGAGACAAAGGATTTCATCATGGAGGACATGGTGGAGATTGGCGATAATACGGGGAATACAGTTTCTGAAGATAAATATACCCTTCTGGTTTAATAAAAGGATCTACAACCTCTGGTTGTGTTGTTCTTCCATTTACTATGAGGAATAAGAACATGGTCAGCCACTTCGTTTTTTCTTCAATAGCAAAGTCGTGATTACATGTTATTGTAGACACCCCTCCCGGTGTCTCTTAAATCCTTCACTGCCCCATGACGAACAATATGGCACACTCGGAGATGACTGGCTCCCCTCTTCAAGTGAAAAACCCCAAAAAGACAAGACCCAACTCTCACCCTCACGCTCACCTTCTAGCCCTCGCTCTAATCTTTCCATAACTTCAAACGGCTCCTCAATCGGAGTCCCGGATCAAAAGTTATGGACGTATGTATATTTCGGCACAAAACCGAGCATGGAGCAGTAAACGGATCAAATATCGGCCCAAATTCCCTCGTTAATCTCAAATGTACCCAGATCCGTGGATACATACCATATTGGGATTTTTAAGTACAATGTACGTTTGAGTTCTCGACCAATCAAAAAATGATCGTACAGCTAAATGCTCCTACCGCCAGACCGGTCTTGAGACCGCCAGGCCGGTCTCACCACCGCCAGACCGGTCTTAGCACCGGTCTGACGGTGGGAAAAGGTGGTCCCGGGCCTGTTTCAGCTGTCCTTCTTTCGCATTTCGACATCTATAAATACGTCCTAAACCCCTTCATTCAAGGGAGGACCTTTGGGAGAGAGTCAAGAGCACACTTGGAAACTTAAGAATCATTTTTAAGAGAATTTGCATCTCTCAAAAAGAATTTATTCTTAAGAACACCATATTGATTAGCAAAGAGCGATCAAGGAACTTTTGCCCCTAATCTAAAGTTTTAAAGACTTCCTAAACGCACAAAAACACCCGAAAACACCCTTACTCCACAAAACAAACCACAAAAACGCCTCCATCTTGGGGTTACTAGCTTGAGGAAGATCCGAACAAGGGAGCTTCGATACAAGGTAGCCATCACGAGGGCGATCGACAAAAAGGTTATTTTTTCTATTGATCATGTTCTTGTGTGCAAATTAAACATTTCTCAAATTGAACCTTCATGTACACACGGCTAAATCTGCGCTTAAAAATCTAGCATGTTCACTTAACTAATTCTTGTCCAAATCGCATGCAATCTTGCTAACCATCAAAGTGGCCACCAAATAAATTCCTTCTTGGTAGATAATTCGTGACAACCAACGTAGCTAAAGCATAGTTAAGGGCAAATAAATGGCGTGACAGATATCATGTGAATAAATGGCATAATTGCATTATCTTGAAATCATTTGAATAGACTCCACATTCCCGAACTCACCAGCATCTCCATTCTTTGGGCATCGAAGTCACAATTTGGCACAATCATGGTATCTCCTTAGATATCCGTGGTTGGCACCTTCATGGTTTCCATATTTCTAAAATACGGTGGTAACTTTTTCACCTTGCAAAACAAATCGAGTAAAACATGATAAAACGGTTACGACACCTCAAATAAAATCAAGGCAAAACCAAAAGAGCGGAAAACAAGAGCGCCGAATCGCATGCAGCGAATGCGGGGGCAGCGAGGGTCCCACAGTTATAGGCAGCAGCTTCAATAAAAGCATCCTTATTCTTCCTGCTTGAGTTTATGGCCCCATGAGCCCACATTCATCCAAGCTCAGGGGAAGAAAGGTAAAAAACCTTGTTTTCTTAACAAGTTGTGATTTTGTAGGATCCTTATCATCCCAGACACAAGAGTCTTCAGGATGATAGTCACTTGGGTAGTTATAGGAAAAATTTTAAATTTTATGTTTCGTCTACCTCATGTAATGGGCTGTGATAGACATAACAAATTATATATGATGCTACTTTTTCTTTATTAATGTTATCTTTCCATTTGCCAAAATAAAGAAATAAAAAAATCCATAGTTACTTTGAAGAAGCAAGTTAAGAAATTTCCAGTGCCAAGTTGATACATTTGTTTAATGAACTGTGTACTTGGACTTGTAAGCACCAGGTGGGTCCAAGGACGTTGTGGTCAGGAGGTAGAGATGAGTAATGCTACATCCATAACTGATATGGATGCAATTTGTCCATATTAGGTGGGCTCCATAATTTTTATAACCTCTATAGCGGGATAAATCTATTAATCTGTTAATATATATTAAAACACAACAAGATTCTCACCCCCTCCCCTTAACTGGCATGTGTCATATGATGACATGGCCTCTTAAATGCCATGTGACATGATGATATGGCATAACTAATATAAAGAACAAAAAAAACAACCTCTCATATACCCATTGAATACACTTCAATGGAAATGAAGTATTTCACAACTCTTAATACTTTATAAAATTGTCTAATACATTTGTCTAATTTAATAACATCAAATAAATTTTTTTAAGAAAATAGTATGTTGCAATTCATAATCACTACTATACCATTTATTTTTACTCCAGAAAAATACAGTTAAGACCTAAGTTGTAAACTAATTATAAAAAAGAAGATCTAAATAGTAAATTCATGTATTGCACGGGTGAATCGTATTAGACCAAAAGAAGAAGAAAAAATCTATACATGTTAAAATACATTAAACATCACTCAATGTAGAGTGTATTACATATAATTAACTCATCCCATTTCAAAAAGATGATAATCAAATATTAAGTTGTATCATTTTTATTCCCTCTNTCTCACTTATGATAAATACTTATTATAAATAAGAAGAAATATAATACTATCAGTAAAAAGGGAAAATTTATAAACCATAGCTAGATTACTTAGTATCCCGTGCATCGCACGGGGGAAAAACTAGTTTATTGTTATATGATGCTCCAAGTCAGCAAAATTTGACCCAACCGTGAAAACAATGCAAACAAAATGTGACTAGTATTTATTTATTAAGAGTATAATAAACTCACCAGTACCGCCCATGCCACAAATCCCCACAGCAAAAACATTAACATCCTTGAGTTTCTCCAATATTTGATCCCGAAGCCTTTCTCTGGACTTCAACCCCTTGAAATGTTCGGTTGGGGGTAGCTCCAGATCCGGCATTTGAAAAGGCCGAGTCAGGTGACTCGGCTGTTGAGTAATCCTCTCATGGATTTCCCCGGCCTTAGCCTTAGCCAATCGACTCATCTCGTAATGATGATACAAGTTGCAGTTGCAAAGGCGGAAGCAGCATTGGTCCCTGCCTTTTCTGTAATCCTCGTCGAGCAGCTGCTTCAGCTCCTGATCAGCCTCAATCAGCTCACAGACATTCTCAAGCCACCCTTCAGCTTCGTTTGTAATCCTCTGGCCAAGCACTCCGGCTGCATCCTCTACGTCCTTCTTTTGTCTGCTCAGAGTTTGGTGTTTGTCTTGGAGTTGTTTCAGGTTCTCCTTGTAGCCTTTGATAGAGGAGTACACCTCTTTAATCCCTTTCACGGCGCAAGCCTTCAACGTTTCATTCGCCAGGTTACCAAGACATGGTATTATATTAATTGGTGCCATTTTTTTCTCTCTCTATGTATCTCAACTCTCTCAATTATTTTAACGTATCTTTCTAATGACCAGTTGCTTGGCTAATAATCTACGTAATATATATTCAATCATATTGATTCTTTTCTTCATGGTTGGAAGGAAGAAAAGGTTCTATTCTGGAAGGCACAGCCCAAAGCAATGCAGAAAGAAGATAGAACATTGAAATGACAAAGTGAATTATTCATCCCACAGTGATAGCAAAAGTGAAAGTGAAAACTTGAGAAGGATAGGATTAACAAAAGAAGAGAGAATGTGGAGTCAAATGCAAGGAAAGGATGTTACCTGTAAAAGCAGCTTGTATGCTTTCAGCAAACTATTCATTTATCTTCATTCCTTTCTGATTTTTTGTTCTTTTCTTCATTCCCTGCGGAAACTTCATTCTCTTTACTCCCTTGTCTGCAATAAAGACGCATAAAATCAAGCTGCAAACTGTTGAAGAGAAATCTGGAATGCACTACACAGATGCTGAGCATTTTCCCTCTTTATGAAATTAAGATGGGCGAGTAGAAATACTAAGAAAAAGTATGAAGTCATAGTTCGTAAATAGTATCCACCATATAGTGGTTGTCTCTACTCTTTAGGGTCACTTATAGTTTAACAAAAATAATACTCCTACTCACATTTTACCTCTGAGATGGATAAACAAGTAACAGCTCTCGCTTACAAATATATATTTTTCCAGTTGAAGCTATGTTTAATCTCACTTTTCCCATGTGGACTCGTATATTTATTTTTCTCTGCAAAAGGCCAATCTTTAGATAATCAAATAGTCAACAAGATCTGGGTTTTAAAGAGGGTGGTAGGGTTTTTTAGTCTCTAAAACAAAATGTATCATCTTGGCAAGGCTTCACAGTGGATCCAAATGCTCCGAATCAAAATCTTGAAGAATTAATCCTACATGGACAAATTGGCCAGGAAAATATATATATTCTTTCATGGTGTTTGGCACTAAATTTTAGCAGTTATTTCTTTTTTTTTATTTAATTTTTACTGTTGTTGGGAATATGCTAACCCATATAACTCCAACATACTCAACTGACTACAAAACGATTTAATGGCATCGACTTCATCATTGGCATTCACTGTTGCTTCATTATCAAACAACTCTTCCAAAGGTAAACACCCCAAACTTTTAGTACTTCCAAACATTGCAACTGGGACGATTTCCACACAAATCTTTCATTTGCAGCTGAAAGTAAGACTTGTGAGATCTAGATCGATTATTTCATCATCATCGTGAAGCATCAACTTTCTTAACTGTGACAATCGGTTTGACTCTGTAGTAGCACAAGCAGATGGATTCCAAAGCTCTAGGCCATTTTGGTCCAAACACACCTCTAACTCCTATATATAGTCCATTATATAATTTTTGTATGACTATATGTAGCTCAAATAAAAGTTAGTCTACCGTATTGCATTTACTTTTTACAATTTCTGTAAGTAAACACAATCTTAGAATCTCCACTGGAAGCCTATGCAACATTATTTCATTACATTTATACCTCAAAAATAGTTTGAGCGGACCTTCTGATGATAATGGTGCATACTAGTACTAGTACGCAATAATAGAAGAGCATGCAACAACATTGTACCTTGTCATTGAATACAGCGATGGAGTTTGCTGACGTCCCAGCAAATGTTCTTCAAAACTTTTGAGACAGCATATAGAAGCAGTTGAGATGAAGCATAAAGTTAAAACAAAAGTATTTGGAGTTTTGGGAATGTAATGACTTTGGAGGAAACTTCACCATTCTGATTCCCTCTTTCTGATTCTATGGTTATCATCAGTTCCTTCATCTCCAAACAATTTGATTGATATGTCTAAGATAGACTTCAAGAAGCATAAAAGTAGCAGCAACAAGGTTTTGCCGTGCTCCACAATATCTGATACACATATTCTTCGTTGTTTTGTTGTCACCCTAGTGCAAGGCTTTGCTTAACCCGACAAAACTTTCTAGTTTTGCCAAGTATTTGAGCTTTATGTCACGTGCTGACTTTGACTTTTTGGCTATACTTTTGCCTAGTCAACCCCGTGTGCCACTTAGTTCACGGTCCCGTTGGAACTAAGTCAGGCAAACCCCGATCGAAAGTTAAGGTTACAAAGTAAGAGGAAAGATTGATGGATGCTAAGGAAAGCTCTTAAGGAAGCTTGAGAGAACTTGTATTACACCAAAATGAGGAGTGATTGTACATTGAGGGGTGACCCCCTATTTATAGGCCTAAGGGAACAATCTAGAACCCTATGCCATGTGTCACACTTCCCTTGAGGTTCTAGAGAGTTCCACACAACTCTACACTATTCTACCTTATTCTAAGTACTTCCAAGTACATACAAGAGTATTCTAGAGTGTTCTACAATGTACAAGATACTCTACAAACTCTATGAACCTTCTAGATACTTCCAGACTCTTCTTGACTCTTCTAGACTATTCTAGAAACTTCTACATACATCTAGAATCCTTGTGAACCTTCTAGAACATTCTGGAACCATCTTGGGCCTTCTAAAACTTTCAAGAATCTTCTAGAACTTCATAGAATATTCTAGAACGTTCTTGAACCTTCTAGCCCTGTGGAGAACCTTCTATATATTTATAGAATCTTCTGGAATCTCCTTTTAAAGAACACTCCAGAATGTCCACCATAAAGAATCCCACCAATTTTGTCATTTGTCATTCGTAACGTACGTAATTCCCGATCATGATGCTTGGGAAGAGGCGGCCCGTGACATTTAGCTCTTTTAAATGAGGTTCTTCAACAATTATAAATTGGCAAACTTCACTTTGTCAACCATGTGCTGCCTTTTGTCACTCAAAAGTATCACACTTCAGTTTTATAATTGTCTCAGATCTTTCTCGTACACTTTGATATTAGAGTAAAGTTTTCTTAATCAACCCACTCACTACGCAAAACTTCACCATTTCCTGCCCCAATTAGTCACCAAAACATATGGTACAATTGGTCCCACAATCAAAATCTGTTGCCTGCTTCAATATTACTACTTCATTATACTACTACAATAATGCTAACCAACATACTACTACTCCCTCCGTTCTCTAAAAAATGTGAGTTGCGGAAAACCAAGCGTCACTTGTTTGTAGAACGGAGGGAGTATTATTTTTCACGGTTAAAAGCAATTCAAGAGAAAATCAACCATCTGATTAATGGCAAAGAGAACTAATTAATTGATCAAACAAATTAAAAGCAAAAATTGAGGGAAATAAGAAAAAACAAAGAAGAAATTAAGGTGGAAATAGAGATGCTAACCAAGATATCGGCTTAATTCGATGCTTCGCTGTTCAAAATCAAGAACCCGACATTCTCACATTCTGATTTGTTTTACTCCCTCCGACTCAGAATGAGCTAGGCA
>BSSO01001068.1:0-26159 GCA_030267885.1 Mesembryanthemum crystallinum
TTTTTTCTGAGAACAAGTAAGGTGTGGCCATTGCGTTACCCACCGCAAGCTCCAGTGCGTAGGGTAACTACTAGTAACTAGAGTACTACCATACTCTAGGTTTGCAAATGTAATTTAATCATGCATGCACTTGACATGATATATTTGTGCAACGACATGAGTTCTAATTTTCAAGCAATATCTCGTCATCATATTTATTGATAGTAGCATCCTATTGTAGGCAAAAAATTTAAGTGAAGCGGTGTCACCGTAAGAGGGTTGACTTTTGAGTTATCATAAGATTACCTATTGTCTTCTACAAGACCTGCTCTACAATAGGAGTAGATGTATCTTTTAAAGTTAATTTTCAATTTTTCTAATCATTTTCCCATAAAAAATCCTGTGCAGGTGAATGAATTCTTATACGAGAACTACACTCGGCTATACACATATTGGACAGTAAGAATGTCAATATATATGTTCTCATTTTATCATTTATACGTTGTAGTGTCTGTGTCAGCCGTCACCTTGCTACTTAAACCTCTTTTTTATTTCTTTCGAAATTGAAGTTGATGCATTGGAGTAATTTCAATGTGATGGTAATTCTTTTTACCAATTCGAACACTGCAGAGAGACAGCGGCAAGAATACAGGTTGTTTCAACACAATATGCCCAGGATTTGTACAAGTTAGTCAGGAAATTCCTCTTGGACTAATTATACGACCTATATCAATTGATGGGGGAAATCAATATTACATACAAGTTTCCATAGAGCAGGTATCTGCTTATTTTTGTGTATGTGTTGGGTTTGATTTTAGTGACTTTGTATTTTACGCTTCGTATTTCAATTTTCATGATACCATCTTCATAAAACACATAAATATCTTCGACCCAAGAGTAGTATGGTACGTAAACATTACCTGAGCCTAGTTTCTGAGATTGGAACCTAAAGAGTGTGTACGACAAATGGAAATGGCACCTACGAGTCTACGGCCACTGGCTCACCAAAAAGGCTTTTCATTTCCTTCCCTTGTTGTTGCGAACCTAGTTTATTACATGATCTTAATTTGGTCTGCTACACAGGACACAAAGACAAAGAGCTGGTGGCTTTTCTTTGGAAGAAAAGAGGTGGGATATTGGCCAAAGGAGCTGTTTAGTACCTTAAAAGATGGGGCAGCAAGAGGAGGCTGGGGAGGGGAGGTTTACAGCCCAGTGAAAGAGGCGACGCCCTCAATGGGAAGTGGTCATTTCCCAGACGAGGGATTTAAGAAAGCTTGCTTCATCGCGGATCTGCAGTTTATTAATAGCGCGGGTTCTGCAAATTCCCCCAGTATAGATGACCTCAGATATGAGCGAAGTAACCCTGACTGTTACAAAGTCTCATATAAGGGAGATGCTGGTGGATTTTGGGGCCATTACATGTTCTTTGGTGGACCGCCGAACTGTATGCTCTGAGAAAGATTTAAAGACGGTACTCGAAAACCATATTCATGATTTTTTTTTTTTCAACTCAATGTAAGGTTCTTTACCAGCAATCATCGAGTAAAAAACATTTCAAAGTTATTGTCATACATTCCATTTTGGTCTACTATGATTGTTGATTAGGACTCTTATGCATTAATGCAATGCTCTACTAAATCCATCACCTCTCTGTGAAAGATATCGCAGAAACGTAACATTTCAATGTCCAATCTATGCATCTTGCATTCTGAGAAAGCATTCAGCAACAAGGTCTGACAAGCAAGAGTATGGAATATACAACAGAATAGGTACATGTGGATGTGGTACGAGTACAAACAACAAAGAGAAACCTGAAAACTCACAGTGACTAGCAGAAAATCTTCCACCCTAGATGACAAGGAGCCTGAAACCGTACTCAATAAGCTCCAAATAAGCTATAGCTCAACCCCAACTTTCTGATACGATGGGGTCTCATACTCTCATATCTGCTACTCAACAGTGACACAACCATTTGAAGCTGACTGCACATGCTTGCTGAACTGAACATAAAGAACACAATTATTAAGCATTAGCAGAGTCCGCCTGGTAATAGGGACTAATAGCCCCAAAATACTTCAAATTCATCAAATTTTTTACACCATCCAGCACTGGTTGTGCCTTAAGATACTCGAGGGATGGTGATAGACAGAAAATATGTTTCTTTTATTTGGCATCTCCACTCTCCAGTAATAGAGAAGGTAAACAAAAGATGTAAAATAAAAGGCAGATCCAAACTAGTGGTCTGTCTTCCCAGCCCCTGCTGTCCATATATGCACTCAACAACTATTAATCGATTATACTTCCTTGCTTCATCATGATCAAGGCATTGCAGAAGTCTTTTCTGAACATCAATCTCCTCCATAATCTCAATTACTTCCCAATCTCTATTCTCTTTCTTGCAAGTTTAGGATCATAGAAGGTGACGTTGGGGTCCATTATGACCAATGGCGGACCAAGGCATGAATTTTTTTTCCTTTTTTTCTTGGGTAATATATATATATGTAATAAAAATATGTCAAAGTTTACAAAAGGGAACCCACCTGAAATTGTTTTTGGATCCGCCACTGATCATGACCTCCTAAATCATCAAAATTCTAAAGGAAGACAGTAAGATGGGAACAAGGAGATAGAGCTGGATGGGGAGGTGAAGTTGCAAGCCCAGCCCACCAATGGGAAGTGGCCATTTTCCAGAAGAAGGCTTTGGAAAAGCATGTTACATGAAGCAAATGAGTCTGTTGGATTCTCGCCATTCAATATTTTACCCAGCCAAAGATGCCCAGGAAATCAATAGCAAGCCCGATTGTTACAGGGCATCCTATGCTGGTGTTGGTCCTAAAGATTCAGGACCTCACATGTATTTTGGTGGACCTCCTAATTGTAAGCTTTGACAAATTATAAAATTAGTAATAATAACAAAAATTAGTTAATATCCTTTGGATGATGAATGTATTCATCCTCAAAATTTAGCTTCTAGTTACAAATCATCATGCTGATAAACCCACACACAAGATGGCAATCATATGCCGTTTTAAGAAAACAGCCTACTTCTTCAAGAATTAGTGATCACATTACTAGTTCAAATAATCCTATAAATGACTACTACTTCTAGACAGGAGAGGGAGTACTATACAGGCAAACAAAATGACGATTGACGAGCAATACAGTAACTTTAACGGTATTTATAGTCCTCCAACAATCAGTCCATAACCATAACAGGAACAAAACCATGAGTTTTCTAAAGGCGTATTTCCTAAAAAGAAAACTATGCAGTATAAAATTATGTATTATTAAAGACTTACATGTACATATCGTCGTGGCCTCATATATCAGGCCAAGTATATTGATTATGCGAGACATACACTAGTGGGTTGTTCAACTAGTGAGTCAACCTATCATTCTTCGTATGATAATGTGATCTGGAATTGTCCCCCTTTTTTCTCGATAATTGAGGACAAATCTTATTAAAGCCAACAAAGCACCAAATGCAACATAATGATGCTGCACAAAGGTAATCAAGAGTATCCACAAGAAAAACGAAAACTAAAAATATAAAAAATCACATACAAAGACAATAACCAATAGAAGTCTAGGTTGTACGGGTACAGAAACTAATACGGGATAATACAATTTCTAATAATTAAGGATACGGCGAAGTGAAAATTGGAACAAAAAAAAAAAAAAAAACAAGTAAACAACTAAACAAATCAATTTGAAAAAGTATTGCTTATTTGTCCAAATAAAAGAAGAACAATTTGAAAATGCAATGACAAACTGAAGAAAATAGTTCAAACATTACAAATAAATTGGTTTAATCATAACTAAGAACAAAAGGAAACGACAAAACTTGTCAAAACATCGAGAAGTAATGAGCAAAGCAAAAGAAACCCCTAACTAGCAATCGAAAAGAAAGCTTAGAAGAATATTCACCTTCTATCAAACAAAATAAAGTATAGGATATGCCAAAAAAAAAAGAAGCCAAAAAATAACAATATGAATGATGTGGAGTATCACATAAGTATCAGAGAAGTATCTTACAAGTATCCAATATTTTTTTTTTCTTTTTCTAACCAAAAAATAGGATGCATTTTGAGCAACGTATTGGGTGCGTATCCACAAGTAGCCATTGAGTATCCATTAAGTACCGGTATCAATAAATATCAGATACGGGATACGTGTGCCTGGTAAACTGGTGAAGTATCGTGCAACGTATGATAACACAATTCAAAATTCAAATGCCCTCTTCACGTGATTCATTTTCCTAGTGGATAGCACCATCGCAGCAAAACAAGTCTTTTTAGCAGCAACAGTTGAGCTTTTACCAACAAAATCTCATTCAAATCAGCAAAAAAGGAATGAAATCATGCATGTTTGTGCTGTAGCATTATTAAAAGTGCCCAATAGCAGCATTTAGTAACAAATTCTAACATTACCAAAATTATGAATATACATTCATTTTGCTCATGAGATATGTCATGCCCAGATAAACTGCTCTTACAAAATCAGTAACCCTCAAGCAACTCACCTTTATTCCCCATTGTGATCCTTTGCAACGATCTGAGCCATGGAGGTACGTCTGTTGATTTTAGTAGTTCTCTTAGCAGTCACGAGTTCCCTGCAAGGATCATTGGCAGCCATTTCAGAAGATGAAATGGCACTAAAACAGCGGCTCAGGCTCATCAACAAACCAGCAATCAAAAGTTTCAAGGTATATATACGTGTAAAGCCTCAGCGTAAGCATAGCAACAATATGTGACGTATATTCAACATGTCAGCAAGCTTAACTGGTAACATGGTGAAAAACCCATCTTCATCAAGTTATCTGCATGTTTCCTTTAACCCCTCATCCCCCACCCAAGACTTGTAGGGAATTTAGGCAAATTGAAGGCAAATTTGGGTCCATGTGACTAGTAATTTCTTGCTTACGTTTGTGGTTAAATAGACCAAACACGGGGACATCTTGAATTGTGTAGAAATCAATAAGCAACTCGCTTTTGATCATCCGTTGCTTAAGAATCACTCTATACAGGTAAGTAATAATATTTCATTCACTATTTGATATATTTAAAACAATTAATGTGGATACTAGAAATGACAGATGTATGCAATCTATGCAACAGATGAAACCCAGTATTAATAAATCAAAGTGGAGAAGATCGAATGACCATTCTTCTACGGTATTAACACCTTCACAACTTCTACCAAATAATATGAGATGTCCAAAAGGAACTGTTCCCATTATACGAATTCAAAAACAAGATCTCGCAATGGCGCAGAAATATGCACCATCATTAGGGATGCCGTCTTCGAATAATCAACTTCCTTCTGGTCACCACGTATGTAAATCTTTTGTAAATTTTTAACTTATGTCAGTTCCTTTTCATTATCTCTTGTGCCAAAGTGGCAAAAGGGGGGAAAAAAGAAGGAGAAAAACCTTAATTATTTTGTTTATTGATTGTTTTTCTTTGTTTGTTTGTTTGTTTGTTTGTTTGTGGGTTTAATTTGCAGATTGCAAATCTGGGATTATATGCTAGAAACTTTGGTGTGTATGGCTCCATTAACGTATGGAGCCCTAACATTTTACCTGATCAGTTTAGCAGTGGTTCTGTTTTCGTTGCAAGTGACGATGGTTCTGTTATCAATGGTATAATAGCAGGGTGGACGGTAAGTAATTCTACTATTCAATGCAAAATGAGACTCAAACCTAGATTTTTTATGAGAACAGGGCCACCCCAAGCTCAAGTGTGTAGGATAACTACATACTAGAGTACAATACTCTGGGTTTGCGAATGTAATTACAACATATCATGCACTTGGCAATGATATATTTGTGAAGGTTGTGCAATGACATGAGTTCTAGAGCAATATCTAATCATATTTAGAAGCATTCTATTGTAGGCAAAACTTGAGTGAAATTAACGGTCTCACCGCAAGAGGGTTGACGTTTGAGTTATTATAAGATACTAGGAATCTAGGATTACTTTGTCTTCTACCAGACCTGCTCTGTAATTATAAAGTATATCTTTTAAGTTAATTTTCAAATTTTCTAATCATTTTTCTACAAAAAAACTTGTGTAGGTGGATAAATATTTGTACGAGAACTACACTCGGCTATACACATATTGGACAGTAAGAATGTCAATATATATGTTATTATTTTAGCATTTATATGTCATAGCATCACCTTGCTACTTAATCTGTTTTTCATTTCTTTTGAATTCAAAGTTGATGTATTAGAGTAATTTTAAACTGATAGTAATAATTTTTATCAATTCAAACATTGCAGAGAGACACTGCCAAGAGTACAGGTTGTTTCAACACAATATGCCCAGGATTTGTACAAGTTAGTCAGGAAATACCTCTTGGACTAATTCTACAACCTGTATCAAGTGATGGGGGAGATCAATATTACATAGAAGTTTCCATAGAGCAGGTATCTGCTTACTTTTGTGTGCTGGCTTTTAGTAACAGTGTATGTTATTCTTCGTATTTCAATTTTAATGATACCATCTTCATAAAACATATAAATGTTTTCGACCCAAGAGTAGTATGGTAAACATTCCCTGAGCCTTGCTATACTTACTAGCCCCTCTTTTGATTCGAGGGGTACACAGGAAATCTAACATTTATTAGCACCTCGGCCATTTTTAAGGAAACAATACCCTCCACTTGTCTATATACTTTACTCTCTCCCGATACCATCCCTTATCGGTCCTTAGGCCTAGTTTCTGAGATTTGAACCTAGTGTGTACGACAGATGGTGCCTATGACCAGTGACACACAAAAAAGGCCTTTCATTTCCTTCCCTTCTTGTTGTGAACCTAGTTTATTACATTATCTTAATCTTGCTTTGCTACACAGGACCCAATAACAAAGAACTGGTGGCTTTTCTTTGCAACAAAAGAGGTGGGATATTGGCCACCAGAGCTGTTTAGTACCTTAAAAGATGGGGCAGGAAGAGGAGGATGGGGAGGGGAAGTTTTCAGCCCAGTGACAGAGACGACGCCCTCAATGGGAGGTGGTCACTTCCCAGATGAGGGATTTAAGAAAGCGTGCTTCATTAAGGAACTGCAGTTTATTAATAGTGTGGGTTCAGTGGTTTTTCCTGGTACAGATGACCTTAGATATCAGTTAAGTAACCCTGAGTGTTACAAAGTCTCATATAGTGAAAATGCTGGTGGTCCTGGTGGAGATGCTGGTGGAAGTTGGGGACATTTCATGTTCTTTGGTGGACCGCCCAACTGTAAGCTCTGAGAAAGATTTAAAGACTGTCTTTTTCAACATCCAAACCATATTCATGATTATTTTCAACGCAATGTAAGATTCTTTATCAGCACTCAATGAATAAATTCATTTCAAAGTTATTCCATGTCGGTCTACTATAATTGTCGACTAGTACTCTATGTATTTGATCCACTGCTCCACTACATCCATCACCTCGTTGTCAAAGATATCGAAGAAACATATCAATTATGTCCAATCTATGCATCTTGCATTTTGTTGAGAAAGCATTCAGCAACAAGGCCGGACAAGCAAGAGTATGGAACCGACAACAGAATATGTACATCTGGATGTGTACTTGTACAAACAGCAAAGAGAAACCTGAAAACTTACAGTGACTACCTAGCTGACAAGGTGGCTGAAACCATACATGAAAAGCTCCAAATAAGCTGGAGCTCTACCCAACTTTCTGATATGACGGAGGTCTCATATCTGCTACTCATCAGTGACACAACCATTTGAAGCGGATTGCACGTGCTTGATGTACTGAACATGAACACAACTATTAGGCATTAGCAGAGTACGCTTGGTAAGAATGACTGAGAACACCAAAACACTTCAAATTCATCGGATTTTCTACACCAGTTTCCAGCACTGGCTGTGCCTTGAGATACTCGAGAGATGGTGATAGAGGGAAAATATGTTTCTTTCTTTTATTCGACATCTCCAGTAACAGAAAAGGGAAACAAAAGATCTATGATAAAAGGCAGAACCAAACTAGAGGTCTGTCTCCCCAGCCCCAGCAGCCTCTATAAGTGCTCAACAACTATATATTCGATTAAACTTCCTTACTTCAAGGCATTTGCAAAAAGTCTCTGCTGGACATCTCTCGTCCATAATCTCAACTACTTACCAATCTCTATTATCTTTCTTGCAAGTTTAGGACCATAAAAGGTGGGGTTGGGGCCCATCATGACATCCTAAATCTTCTTAAATTTTAAAGGAAATAAGTACACTGGGAACAAGCAAGTACTCAAATAATTATATTGGCGATATACAAAGGCTATAAGTCTCAGTTTTTGAGCAAATGAGCCCTGGGTTGAAAGCCTGATATTATGTCACAAAGTCGACGTTTTGGTCATTTGGTTATCTTTGGGCACCCACAAGCCCCCGTTACCTCCCACACGGCACACCAATCTTATTACTCACTCTTTTCAGTTTTTGGGACAGTAAAAGGTGGGGTTGGGGTCCATTATTCCATTATGACACCCTAGGTCATCCAACTTCCTAAAGCTCAAATGTAAATTAGTCTCTAAGGATGTACAAAAATTGGCAAATTCCAAATGTTACAAGTAACAATGTATGATCAAAACAGGGCCCCAATTGAAAACATGATATATTCCGCAGTCAGCTAGTGGGTCTTTTGGTGACCTAGTAACACCGTATAAGTCCTCAGGATCACCAATTGGATCCTCTCTACTCACTATCCCACATTTAACTGAGATGAATTTTGGATCCATAAAGGATAGAGTTGTGTTTATTATAACACCCCAGGTCACCAGAAGTTCTACAATGAAAATATAAGATAGAAATCCCAAGATGGGTCATTTCAGAGTTAAGGTTTTCTTTTATTTATTTATTTATCAACAAGGGACCGAAGCCTAACATATTGCCAAGGGGTCAACCACTGGGTCATTTAGTGAAATAGGGGGTGCACTGCCCATAACTCATAAGCCCCCATTACATCCAATACCAATATGTTTTCTTCACTATTTGAAAGGCTAAGTCGTGGCATTTTATCAAAACGGGTCCCGATTTGAAAACTTGATATATTCCTTTTTTTTTTTNTGTGGAAACCACCATGATTTCACCTTCCTCCTTGCCTTAAAAGAGCTTTTTACCACACTAAACATAGGTGACCCTTTTTAGCATCTCAACATAATTTCACTAGTGTTTTACATTTCTGAAAATCTAAATTCCGGTCTTCATTCTCATAGGGTCCACCTTTAGTACTTTCTAAACCTTCCCGAGTGAAAAATAAACGGCCCATGACCAGAAAAATGAATAGATTAATTTACCACAAATGCATTTGGAAGAGAGAAAATATCTAGAAGTTGCTATACCTTGTACAAAACTCCTCTGTTTGCCTTATACGGAGGCAGAGTCCATTTCTTCCTCCTCTTCTCCATCTCATCATCCGTTAACTGAACATCAATTCTCCTCTTCTGAACATCAATTGTAATGATATCTCCATTCTGAATGACAGCAATTGGTCCACCCTCCTGGAAGATTATCAACAGCAGAGCTTTAGATACCAAAAGCTTCGCCATGCTATCATTCATGACTAGTCCAATACATTGAAAGATGGACATATATACCTGAGCTTCAGGACACACATGACCAACAACAAATCCGTGTGAAGCTCCTGAAAACCTTCCATCAGTCAAGAGAGCTACATCCTTCAAAAAAAATAGGCATGATTGAAGGACCGTCACATAACAAACACTTGATCAGCAACTAGCTAGATACAAAGATTCTCTTCCCCCTTCCCTTGAAAAAAGGAACCTCATCTAAAAAGCACTGTAACTGAGCTCAGGGAGGATTATGTATGCTGTATGCACACCAACTAGAAGGAAAATCATATTCTATCCACACCCTATTATCACATATGCACCTTAATTCAAATGTATCAAGTTCATTATAAGGTAAAAAAAGATGACGGCACTGACAATATGATGATAAAACATGGAGTTTCCAAGATAATATGAAACAATAGTGACTCCGCCATTTTTACCTTTGCAAGGCCTGCTCCCATTATGGCACTAGTTGGAGTCAGCATTTCTGGCATACCTGGTCCACCTTTAGGCCCCTCTCCTCTGATGAGGACAACTTTTCCCTGGACATAATTACAATAAATGAGCCATAAATCAAGTTGAAGCATAATATTTGGTAGAGAAACATGGCACCATTTAGTTCAGATATTCACTAACTAGGCCACAAGACAATTCTAGGAATCTAGGATCACATCAACACCTTGTACGCATCATTAGACTCCCTTATAAGTCGATACAAAATATAAGTATATAACCGACTAATCGAACCATGCATATCCAATCCCGGCATATGAGATATTGTAGACCAAAAGAAGAGACAGAAGCAAATAATTTTTGTCAAAGAACTCATCAGTCAGCAGCAGATGACAACGGTCTTGCTCTGGTCAAACAAAATACACTCTTTCCAGTACTAATCAGTTACAAGTCCTATTTTCCATCAGCATTTCACTAAAACAAAAATTGTCTTCCCAGAAACTCATAAAAGAGTCCATATTGGAATAGACTCGTGAAGAGTAGCTGAGCATTTTACTTTTATTTTTTATTTTTTTGGGGGGGAGTCCCTTTGGAAAGTTTGATGTTTAGCTTTTAAGAAACACTTGCATCAAAGGGTTCAACTGCTAAGTACATGGATATCATATCGTTTACCAGTCTTGGGTTTTTGAATACTATTCAATGAATAGCAAAGCCCACATGTGAAGAAAATAACTGTTACTTTAATTTGATTACTAAGAGGTCCATTTTCTTCAAGTTCACAATTCAGAAAGATGTGAATGTACACAAGTGACAAAACATGAATCATATGTACCTTAAAACTTTGAGGGTTCTCTGTAATGGCTGCAATCATCGCTTCTTCCCCTTCAAAAACAAGGGCAGGCCCTGAGAAATTCCATAGTAACCAGTAAGCAGTTTTTCATGACAAAAACAGGACATAGATACATCAAAATGGCAGAATCTCACTTAATTGTGCAAGTAATACCACAAGTTCATGAAATTTCGTCGTATTTACAAATCCTTGCAGAAAGAAGGAATAGTACCTGAAAAATACAATCCTTCTTTTCCAGTAATTTTTGCCACAGAACCCTTTGGAGCAAGATTGCCAAACAGTATCTGGATGTGGCCTGATTCTTTGATGGGGTTTGAAAGTGGCCGTATTATTTGCTGACATATGCCACAAATAAATGAATGCAAAAGTAGAACTTAAAGAATCAGTATCTCTTTCAGCTTCAAATCATATATTCATAGCACAGCCAATAGCATGTGCAATTGTGCATCATACCTGACCTTCAGCAAGGGACATGAAAACCTTAGCATTCTCGGCCAGTGTTTTCCCAGTAACTAGAAAAACAAACAGAGGGAAAGTATAATCAAATGAACATATGAATTTGAGGTATGCGCACAATCAAAAAGTCTCGTATACATACCAGTAATGCAATCACCGTCTAAAAATCCCAGCTCAAGAAGGTGGCGAATGACTGCAGGTGTACCACCAATCTGCATTGGTCCATCAAGATAAAGGAACAAAGCACATCACAGAACAGCCCAAGAAAGCAAACAGACCACAAAACAACAGAACCATACAACAATACAGAATGTCTCTCTCAGTTTCTATCATCCAATAACAATAAGAAGAGCACTAATCTTACCTTGTGTACATCTTCCATGACATATTTACCACTTGGCTTGAGATCTGCAAGGAATGGGACCTCATCGCTAACCTTCTGAAAGTCATCAAGAGTCAGGTCCAAACCAACAGACCTGCAGGGAAAAGGGAAAACATAGTCTTTGTTAGGCCTTTTCATATGAGGCATGAGGAATAAAGTTTGCTGCATTCGCTCTCACCTAGCAATGGCAATCAAATGCAATACAGCATTGGTAGACCCACCTACTGCCATGACCATAACCATTGCATTTCGTAGAGACTTTTTTCTAATTATGTCTCTTGGTGTTATATCCATCTTAAGTAAATCAAGGAGATACTTTCCAGCAAGGCGGCACTACTTCAGCAGGTGTTGAAGAGCTTAAAAGGTAACAGAGGAAAATGCAACATCAGAATAGAGAAATACACGCATAAGTTGTAACAACTGATCTACATTGCAGCAGGCAATGATCAATGTATACCTGTAAGGAAGAGTCATCCCCATAGTCTCAATAGCAGATGCCATGGTATTCGCTGTGTACATTCCACCACATGCTCCTGCTCCAGGACAGGCATTACGGATAATAGTCATTCTTTGCTCATCACTAATATCACCACTAATATACTTCCCATAACACTATAACAACAAACAAGAAGAAAAGTTAGAGAACCATAGCACCATTGACATGTTTAAATGACAAGCAGTGAAATCAGCATGTATGTAGTGCAGCCTTGTGTACTTATTCCAAAAAAACACCAAACAATTTCAGTAAGCTAGAAGTCAGAGTATACATATACATACCTCTAAAGCATCTGCAATATTATAAGTATTTCCTTGAAGATGACCAGGCTGCGAGTTATAATAAAAGTTTGTCATTAATTGATGCTTGTGGTGACATTCTGGTAGCTAGAAAATAGTTCTACCTACAAGTTCTACCTACAGAGAATTGTTTGGACTCGCATACAAGCAACCATGGGCACTCTTTTCTTTTATTATGGATAAAAGGGTACCCAAGCCCAGCCCTAGGCCTGAACTTGGGTACATATATGATATCTGGTGCATCTACCTTGTACATTTTCTGAATTCTGACCTCAATCCATGAAACTTTAAAGGCATTTATCAGACTTAGCTAGATGGTCAATGTTATATGCTTCTATAAGGAACTCAGGTCATGCAGATAATGTGCACAACATGTCCATGCAAAAACTACAAAAAAGACAAAGCAAACTCAGCGTACGTCTTTCGTTTACTTCAATGGTCTAAGGTTGCAGGGGCTATTCTCCAAACCACTGTCGATTTCCTTTCCATCATTGGGTAATTAAAGAAGAAAAATGGCTCATATTTCAATCGAGCTTTGGCAGGTATAAGACCAAGAAAGCTCTTGGCATATAGCATATCATAAATAATCTTCCTATGGCCATGCTGAATAGAGCATTCAAAGGTTTGAAGTTAACTAATATTCTTTTGAACTATAAGCCATCAAAAGGAAGTATTAGGCACAGTTATACTCTGTTTCCAGCAGTCATTCAATTTTTGAGTCACTAATTTCAATAGATAGCATCCATATATAAGGAGAAAGGTACACAAGGTCTCTGACCTATGTTATAAAGGAAACTAGTGACAGAAATCAGGCTATAATCAAGGGGACAACATAGAAGGTTCATTGCTATGAAAGATTGTTATCCAAAGTTGCAAGAAGTAACCTAACCTTGATAGTACCACCATAGATCATGATACTTGGCCTATTAAGGCGCCCCATAGCCATGATAGTACCTGGCATCTGTAGACCAAATGTGTGCCAACTCATTGTGCCACAAGAACAATGATGTAAAACAACAACAGTGCAAGAATCACCCACATAAAAAGTTCCACAAAGTAACAACCAGGTTCATAATTCTTATTTCTCAAAATTGTAATTTGACATAAAAGGGCACCTTATGAATCAGGCAATCAAACAAAATATATGCAACAGGAAGTGATCGACATTCTTAGACAACTATGACAAAAAACTCCAGGGAAGGATGCATGATGGCAATCAAAGCTCATTAACCTCTAGCCAACTCCAAAACATATAAAATTTGATAAACAAGAACAACTCGATATTAGTCCTTAAAATCCAATATTACTCATGTCATGGTAAGATCATACATATGCCACATCAATAATTTAAAATTTTACATGAAACACCAAACAGACATTATAGTCAAATGAGTTCCAGCTCCTAAAAAAAGACAGGGACAAAAAAGTAATAATGCTTACATTTTTGTCACATCCAGGAATGGAGATATTGCCATCATACCACTGAGCAGACATAACAGTTTCGATACTGTCTGCAATCAAATCCCGGGACTGCAAACTATAACACATTCCCCTAGTACCCATTGAGATGGCATCACTAACTCCGATAGTGTTGAACCTAAAGCCGACCATCCCAGCATCTCTAACTCCTTCCTTGACAGCTTCTGCCAAGCTTAGTAGATGCATGTTACAAGTATTACCTTCGTACCAAACTGATGAAATACCAACCTGAGGTTTGTCCATATCATCTTCAGAGAGCCCAACCCCATAGAGGATAGCTTGTGAACCACCTTGAGACTTTGGCTCGGTGATGCGACAGCTGTACTTGTTGAGCTTACTTGAGGATTCTGAAGTCACACTAGGTGGTGGCTGAGTAGTTGGTGTTGAAGGTGCAGATGATGCTCTTGTAGAAACACATCTTGAAGGGCCGCAAAAACAGGGGATGACAAGATTTTTTGAGAGATTTGGATTTGCAAGATTTAGGCCTACACTAGGTTGCACAAGAGAAGCTTGCATTTTCTGATTTTCGCTAATTGTTAACGTACAGAACAATGGAACTGAACCTACTGGAGAGACCAATAGTATATGCTGAAATCTAGCTTTCTGGGATCAAATTGAAATGATAACAATTAGGTAGCAATAACATCTTTATATGCTAAGATACTTTATGAAATTAAATAATTACTAAACACCAAATGAGAGCATAAAATACCCTGCCAAAAAGCTATCACCAAACTGTGAAAGAAAATCAAAAACAAATAACTTTACCAGAATCAAACTCAACTACCAAACAGCCAACTGAAATAAAGAAGCACAATAGAAGAACCATGAATCAAAAAAAGATGCCCAAGGCAAACATTTGGACATGAAGGAATCCCAAAATCAGAACACTGAATTCCCATTTTTTGAGTTTATTATGTAATTCATGGCGTCTCATTATACTTCTGTTCAATAATTTCACTTATTAACCAAAAGAGACAATCACTTATATCCAAAGGGAGTTTCAGTGACAATCAAAATTCACTTTTTTTTTTTTTTTTTCCAATTACAACCTAAATTCCATTCTCACATGATCACCATAATGATATCTTGTTTGAGAAATAAAGATGACCCTATCAGAATTTCTTAATTTTCTAGGGCCATTCAATCACTTCCCACAACATCTAAAATTCATCAGCATCAGCAACAACAAAATCCCTTTTGCGATTATCGTTCTCTGACAATTTCACACAAAATGATTTTGCAGTTAATAGAATTTATTGGGGTTCACAATGCGGAAGTAACTTAATTCAGAGACATGTACATTGTAAACATTGTAACTTCAAATAATCGATGATCATGATCATGATCATGATCGATCGATATTTAGCAGATTAAGTAGAGTATTTATTAGACAAGGATGAATTTAAGCGAGGAATTTGTAACGGAACTTGCCGGAAATGTATCGCCGGCGGTGGCGATAGCGGTGGCGGTGGCGGTGGCGGTGGCAGAGTGGAGAGTCGGTGACTCATGTGTCGTGAGTGTCGGGCTGTGACTGTGAAGCACTGGTTAAGCAGACGCGTGGAGCGGTTAGTCAAAAAAAAAAAAANAAAAAAAAAAAAAGAAAAGAAAAAGAAAAATGGAAATGACCACCACAAAGCATTGAAAGTCAACCTTTATGATCTGGTCTTATACCGAGGACCAAATTCGTATAAGGCTACCTCATACAAATTTTTGGAAAAAAAAAAAATACTTATACGCGTAGGATTTATCAATTGGTAAGCTCTAATCTCCAAGTAGTAGTAGGTCTATACTTTATGACCACTTTTCTTGATTTTCATTTCCTTGTTGTTGTTAGTTTTAGAGTTGAGTAAAAATTTATACTCTGATATTTGTGATGCCAAGTTTAAGGAGAAATTATGAGGTATGTTTATTTCACTTTTACTCTTGAGTATATTGTAAGGTGAGTGGGTGATTATTATGAGAGTATAAGAGAATTGGGGGAGAGTTATATGGGGTAAGTAAAGTATTGGATTATTTTATTATAGTGTAATGATCGTGAAAGGGTATATTGGTGAATTTAAAGGATAAAAATTAGTTTATTAGGTTTACAAGGGACAAAAATATTAAATTGATCTGTTAAGATTTACAAGGGACGAATGGATTATATATAAATAAAATTTAGGAAAATTTGCTATTATATACCTTATTAATTCCAATTGTTGTTGTTATATCTCTTATGATTTTTTATTTTTTATTTTGGTTAATATATACCTTTTATGAACCTTTTTTTTAATTAATAGCTTAGGCCTTTTTCGGTTTAAAAGAAGCACTTAAATTGACCAAATTGCCCCTCTTTAAGTGATTTTTTGTTTTCTGGAAAAAAAAAAAAAAAAAACCGTTAGAAACTTTAATCTCAAATTCTCTCTCACCATCACCATGAAGACCACCACGCCGTCACTCAACACCTATTTGTTTGATGGTCGCGATCTTCACCACCCATCGATACCACTACTATCCCACATCAAGCTGCTCAACGCCAAACTAAAAGTGGAATTTATAAGGTATTCCCTCCGTTTCATAATATAGAGCCTATTTTTCACTGTCGTCAAGGACACACTTTGACTTTTAGTAATTCTTCTTATACATTATCAAAAATTATAAGATTATAACTTTGAAAATGTACTTTCAAATATCTATCTAATGATATAATTTTCGTATTGTGAATCAACCTATGTTTTCATGAATTAATGGTCAAAGTAGATAAAATTTGACTCATGTAAATAGAGGAAGCCATATGCTGTGAAAATGGATGGAATATATGCAACAAATTTTTCTAAAATTTATGTCAACTTTATATTCAATAAAGTTTTTCAAATCAAACAATGGCAAGTTGTTAGGATCACTACCCAATTCAACTAATAATACCAAATAATAAACAACGGAAATAAAACAACCAAAACAACCAACAACAGATTTAATGTGGAAAACCGCAACCGGGTAAAAATCACGGGCCAAACCGATAGTTAATGCATTAATAATCAAATAGTGATTACTATGTCTAGCCAAACGGTTTCAAGAAACTCGATTTGAAACAACTACAACTATTAACAACAGATAATAACCAATTCTACTAACGAGTACAAATTGATACTAACCCGATCAATATTACTCCCCAAACACCCCTAGAAATATACCCTAATACATGTTATAGGCGACACCACTAAATGAGCACACACACGTTCTCCCTAAAGCATAAACCATAAACCCGATCAAGTAACACTAACACTTGAAGAACACCCGAAATCTCACTCTTTGAATTTCTCTTGTGGTCACTCGCTCTCTGCCTTCAATACTCTCTGTTTGTCTTGTTTTGCTCTCTGTTTTGTGTTGTTGCTACTGGGAAGCTTTTTCCTTGCTGGGTCCACCCAAAAGTTGGCTTCAATAAGGCCATAAATAAAGGCCCAAAGCCACGCCAAGTACACTGTACTGAATTATTGAGTGAATTATTGCCACAAGCAACAATACACCCGTCCCACAACAGACCAAGTTACGTTTAATTTCAGGATAATACTAGCCATTGTAACCATAAACAGTTATACTTATGAGGTGGCAGAATTTGATTGGGTATTATAAGCTAATTAAAAAAAAGGGAAAATAAAAATTTGAAACTAAATATATTTGAAATTTCAAACATTTTCATTTCAAATTTCAAAAGGGGTTAAATTTGACAACAGAAATTGAAGGGAAAAATATGAAATGGTCAGTTGTGGCTATTTGTCTTATCTCCGTCAAAATACTTCGGCGACTTTCTCTTAAATCAACTTTTATATCCGATTCTCTTAGCGTTCTAGCAGCATTCCGTAAGTCATTCGACAACTTTGTCATTTATTTCGTTGTTCGTGGAAATTTCGCCGACTTTTTATCTCATTCTCTTCCCTTGTTACTAATATTAAAAATGACTAATCAATCTACAATGCTACTAAATTAACAAATTTGTTACTAATATTAAAAAATGACTACTCAATACACAATGCTACTAAACTAACAAATTTGTTACTAATATTAAAAAATTGACAACTATTCAATATCGTTTTCAACATCATTTTGTTACCAATAAAAGCAAAAATAAAAAACATACATTACCAACTGAATCAATATCTGTTCATCTTCCGCCAACAGTTGTCGACGTAATCACCCATTGCTGTACACCGGAAAATAATCACCGCATAAATAGTTTTATCGATCAACGAATTGCCGCCAGAGTTACTCCTTCTTCTTTTCTATACAGCACCGTCAGCGTCGCCACACCACCACCGTTACCGCCGTCGATTCTTGCCGTTACACTAAGTGTCGATAGTTTAATTTGGGACTCGCCGGAATTCACGTCATAGACTCGTCGGAAAATTCATACATAGACCTCCTAAAACAACAAAACCAGATTAATGGAGAAGTTTAAACCTTTTGAGTCGACGGAGTTTCGGCGGAGAAATTCACAAGACTGTTGTTATTCTGAGTTTAATGTAGGGAAAAAATTTCATCAAGTGCTTTCCCTCTTCTGTCTTACTTTTATCGCCTAATACCCACATGTTTCCCTCCTAAATGAAAATTTCTCCTTCCCATCTTTCCCTCCTATTTTTTCACTTTACTTGCATGGCAGCTTCTAATTGGCTATTACATTTGTGTATCAGTACACAGCGTGTATGAGAATCATTGTCCTTTCAGGATAATACTAGTAGGAGTATTAAATATTTAATGTGACAACCCACAAGCAATGTAGTAGTATATTTAAAAGCATTATTTGATAACATTATTATATATGGTTATGTTATACTCCACGTTATAAAGATAAATACACATATATATGAAAAAGAAAAAAGAAAATAATGAACCAGTGATCAGTGTTATAAATTCAACCCGTTAGGTACACACAAGTCACAGCATCAAGAGAGTGATCGAGAATAAGTAATGGCATTGTCAGTTGAGCTTCACATGAAAGAGGGAACTGATGAGACCAGTTATGCAAAATGCTCTTATATGCAGGTAATTTTTTCATACTTACAGTCTAAATTCAAAGTATATCCATCAATAATGTATATGTTCCATTTGTTCGGAAATAATAGTCCTCTAGTTAACCACTCTCAAACTCGTGTATCCAATGTGTTTGAGGGGTGGTACTGCCAACTCTAATTACTCACTCAACTTATAATGATCGTCATACAGTACTTTATAAATATTTTCAATATCATCATCCCTACTTGATCTCTTGTACTCCTAATACACGATTCATATTGCAAAAAGTGACATTTCTGAATTCCTACATAGAGTTAGTTGTAAGAACTAGTCATATTTATATACTGTAGTACATAAGAGACATTAAATATTTGAATTAGTTTTCATGCAACAGAAGCAGGCACTATTATTGACAAAACCCATAATGGAGGAAGCTATAAGGGATTTTTACAACAAGCAACGCCCCCAAACCTTATGCATTGCAGACTTGGGCTGTTCTTCTGCAGAGCTTAACAATCAGACATCTGTTGTCTACGATCTTGTGGCAACCGTGGAAAAGGCTAGTCGGAAACTCGGACACGACACTCATCAGGACTACCAAATTTACTTGAATGACCTTCCTGGAAACGATTTCAACACGGTGTTTAGATCATTGACAAGTTTCCAGGAAAAGCTCAAGCAGAGTATGGGAGATGGGTTCGGGCATTGCTTTGTTAGTGGTGTTCCAGGCTCTTTCTATGGCAGGCTTTTCCCTAATAAGAGCCTACACTTTGTGCACTCTTCATACAGTCTTCATTGGTTGTCTCAGGTAAGAGCTCTTATTGTATGAGGTGACCTCATACAAGAAAACTTAGAAATAGAGGTATGGTAGTAGTATATTCTGATTATTCTGATTATTTATTTATTTATTTATTTTTGTGTGTGTCAACAAAGAGGAATTTCTAACGTCACTAAACACCACCTCTAAACGCACAAATTCAAACATATTTCAATTTTTTTGTAGGTGCTTCCGATCCGGCCTAAGAGGCTTCTAATAAAATCCTCAATGCAATTTGTTCACCAGTGGGTCAACAATCAACACTTTTTCGATAAGAAAGTCTTAACTTTAACTTTAAGAGAGATGAGACTCGATAGAATCCATTGTTTGTCCACATCGAGTATTATTTTTTTTACTTTAGCACAGATCAAGAATGATGACCAAAACTATGATCAAGTTATAAGCTTAATAATGCACCTCAAAAAAAAAAAAAAAAAAAAAAAAGAAGGTGATAAGCTTAATGAAAATAGTTTTCACCTACCTTATATCAAAGGAGCCATCATTATAAAAGTGGTTTGGGACCAATGGCTAGTTTACCCCCTTATATCTCCGTATTTGCTTAACTTAGTAATCAATCAAATCAAGGGGATGTAGTTGAGTAGTACAAATATTTTCAAGATTTTTTTTATTATACTATTGATGATGAAATCATAGGAGTAACTTCCAATATTGATTCCCCCAACTCATGCTAACCAAATCATATCTGTGCAATCTTCCCATAGAGTACTTATATACGCGAAATGCGATAATTAGTTATTGGATTATATCAGTGTGTCAGTAGTGTATTAATATAGGGGTAATTCTTCCACGGCCATTGCTAAATGGTGGCCGTGGAAACATTATTGATTTGGTTAGAACCAAACTAATAATATTTAAACTAATTTAATTAAAAAACCTTGTTAATATGCCAACACCATTACGTTTTTGACAACACACTGAAAAAATATTTACATTTTAAATATATATTAATTAACTAGTCTTGCATGAACTCCTTGAGTAATCATATGGGCCAACTCTATCATCTTAAAAACTACTGACAGCAGCTATAACTTTACGATTAAGATTAAAAGGAGTACGAGTTCTCTTTTAATTAGTGTGTAGAATGACTCCGTAAAGAACTTTCAATTTTATAGGGGTGACTTCTTCACCATTTACAGAGGTTACCTCCAAGTTTATCTTATGAACCTATTAAGTTCAATTCATGCATATATATTTGGCATCATAAATATATATGCGTGTTTAATTAGGTACCAAAAGGGATAGATGAGAACAAGAGGAACATATGCATATCAAGAAGAAGCCCACCAAGTGTGGTCAAAGCTTACTATGAGCAATTCCAAGACAATTTTTCAATGTTCCTACGATGTCGTTCCATGGAAATAGTACCAGGAGGGTGCATGGTACTAACATGTTTAGGAAGACACGACAATCAACCATCTACTCATCAGAAGACTTGTTATATGTATGAACTTCTTGCTACAGTTCTTAATGATATGGTCGTAGAGGTATGCACGTACATGTAGTGGACATATAATTTTGTCTTCTTTAGTAAAAAAATACAAAGTTTACTATATGAGACCGTATATTATTATTTTTGTCTACTTAGAAGACACACACATATATATCACGAGGCTAGGCTAAATATATCGATCAATTTCTTTGTGCAGGGTGATATAGAGGAGGAGAAGCTAAACTCATTCAACATTCCACATTACTCTCCATCAGCAGCAGAAATAGAGTTATTAGTAAAGAGAGAAGGATCCTTTACTGTTAATCAAGTTCATATTTCTGAAATTCCATGGGAAGGAGAATTTGAAATTCACAATTACAATAATATCGATAATAAGGATGGTGATTATTCCCACAGTTTTGATCATTATGATTTTGCAAAATGCATGAGATCTGTGATGGAGCCTTTACTCGTTGCCCATTTTGGGGAATCAATCATTGATGAGGTGTTCAAGAGATATACAGAGATTGTTCGTGTCTCACAGGCTAAACAAAGTAAAGTAGTCACCAATGTAACTGTGACCATGACAAAAAAATTGTTGCTGGGATGATTGAGTACATGCCATAGTTTTCGAAACTAAAAAAACCAACTAAAAGTTTAAACCGATAGTTGGAGGTTCTATTAATTATTGCTTTTATCATTATAACTAGTGATATTGGAAATCTACACTTAACTATTACTGAAATTATTCCATTTGAGAGAAAAATCACGATTATTCTCAATTGTACAACCTATACCTATATAAAATCTATCATATAAGGTATATTAATTTTGCAACTAATATTTTAAATCGTTACATGTAACTAATAGTGTAATTGGCGCAAGAGCTTGCATTGTATGTCAACCTTTAGGTTGATTTAAACGTTATGTATAGATTTCATCTCCTCAACCTTTTCTCTTTAACGCTCTCTACTTAAAACCCTTTTAGAATGAGCATATCAGACTCTTTTTCACCTACACTAAGAGGGCATTTGGCCTAATTTCTACCATTTTTAGTTTCTTTTTCACAAATCCACCTCCTCCTCCCTCTTTCTTCACTTCCTGCTCTTCAAATAGTTTATAAGAAGAAACTAAAATGGCTTAGAAATTGAAACTCCATTTTCAAAGTTTCTATTTGTAACTCTATTTTGGTTTCTTAGAAACTCATACGGAGAAGAAAAGTGAATAAAGAAAGAGAAGAGATGAAAGATTTATGAAGGAGAAACTCTTAAATTTAGAAAATAGGTCAAACATCCTCTAACAAGATTTATAATTTATAATTTATTATATTTTTGATAATGATAGAAGAAGAATAAAGTAATTTGAAATTAAAGTCAAGCCTATGCCATATATGTTTGAGATTTATCGATACAATGTTTAAAGTTCATCTTATTATACATTATGAGCATTTATTTATTTATTTATTTATTTTACATGACCATATCAAAAGAGTGTTATACATGCATTCTAAAGATTGTTAAGTTGAGCAATTCTCCGATTACGTTAAGCAGTTTCGTTTGGGAATTAAGACGCAGAAGATCATGACAATTGGGCTTGAAAAAGATGGGCTTCACTTACCCTAAACATAACATAATCTGTAGTACTACAATATACTACTAGTAGTATTCAGAAAATAGACCAGCCCAT
Source organism: Mesembryanthemum crystallinum (assembly GCA_030267885.1). Lineage (NCBI taxonomy): Eukaryota > Viridiplantae > Streptophyta > Magnoliopsida > Caryophyllales > Aizoaceae > Mesembryanthemum > Mesembryanthemum crystallinum. The sequence goes on from BSSO01001068.1 coordinate 22,912, forward strand.
TGATATTACCAAGCCCATCACATCACCCGTACCACTGCCACCCACCACCGCCATTCTCCAATTCAATTCAATTCAATTTTCTCTCTCTCCTCACTCCTCAGTGCCATACTACACATCCACAGTTCAATCAAATGCAAAACCTAATTTTACAATTGAAATTGTCGTCAATCAGTCGCCTCATTCTCAATCAAACACATCTGATTACATCTGCTTCAAGTGTAGGTACATTTGATTACTTATTGTTATTGTTATTGTTGTTGATTTTGATTTATCTTGTTGTTTGAATACGTTGATTATTTGATCCCAGCTCTCATGTGTGAATTGAACTGCATTGTGTGAATTTCAAACCTAATTTGGAGAAGCTAATTATGAGTGAATATATTTTGGGTCAAAAACTACCTTTTATGTTGTTTTTATTTATTTATTTAGTGATTAATGACACCTTTAAGATAAAACTGTTTTGATCCTCAATTGGCCGCCAATTTTGTCAATCGAATGATGGTGGTTACTAATACTAGCCCATTGATCAATTTAGAGCCAAATGGCCATTGATTGAGGGTCAGGTAGGGTGAACTTCTTTTTTCAAGATGGCAATTCATGAAAGACAGTGTCTTGAAATGTGGTAAATATTTGACAAAAATTGTTATAAAAGGTATTTTCTCGCAAACCAAGCTAATTAAAATGTGGTTTTTGACAATAATCATTGATTTTTCTTTTGACATTTACCTAATATTGGTCTAGTAGTAAGATAATTTGATGATGATGATGATGATGCTAATTGAGAATTCCATGTATGTTTGCTTCAGGACTCGGTAGTATGGATTGGCCATAGAGTCTTTTTCAATGATGTCAAAGAACATCAAAAAGTTGGGTGATATAGATAGGATCAGCAGTTCACCTGATGGACTTTGATGGCCATTGCCTGCCCTTCTGGCGTACTCACTCTAGCCTTGTATGCACAATGTGACGAACCACATTTGTGACTGTCCCGCTAATATGGCATCAAAGGGGCCTGAGCTTGTAGGAAGTGCAATTGATGGTAATTAAGATCCCAATTGCTGTTCTTGTTTTCTTCCTGGTTGCTTCTGTTATCCCTTGTGATTAGGCTTATAAGTGTAGTGTTGAGGCCTTGGCTGCACAAGAAGTTCACGTAGTCACCTTCTTCTGTGTCATAGACAAGACCAGGGTCTACGGATTTTAGAGGATTAATATGGCCTGACCCGTACGCAAATTCTGCTTCTTCATTTGCAGCATTGCTCATTGGGAAGGCTGTCAAAATTATACAACGAGTTATGAGAGCAGATTTGATGGCATTGCTAATATTAAGCAAAGTTAAAATATATACTCCAGAGAATTTATACCAGTAGTCATGAGAGCAGATTTGATGGCAGCAGGGGACCAAGTAGGGTTAAATGATTTTACATAAGCAGCTACTGCGGTGGCATGTGGGCAAGCCATGGAATTTCCATAGACGATGTTAAAGTCGGAACTAGAAATGGTCAAATATATTCTGACAAATGCATTGGTGTTGGAGGAATTAGTTATTGTTTGCCAACCTACGATGACGATAGCTGATATGGTATCCTTTGAGAGCACATTACAGAAGCTACCAAGAGGCTCAATTACTTGTTCAATAACAGTTCAATCTCCCAAGTGGTTTGCTTAAATAAATTTGTGAGTTTTCTTAGGTTTCTCCGTAGAAGATATCTGATAGTGTAGGACTGACTTTCTTATATCTGCCGGAAATAATTTTATTAATCAGTCAATAAAATTACTCTAGCACCTCAGGTACAGAGTGAGACCAAATCATACAGTACAAAGTTACATTCTTTCAGGAGCCTCCATATGCTTTGAGTCTTTGACACAAACTGCATAGATTTCAATACCAAAAAATTGAAGGCCGTTTTCTAAGACAGATTATACACAACAATAGGACTTCTAACTTGATGCTCACCATCATCCCACATTAAAGAGGCAGACATCATAGCCCTAATGCCAATAGTGCCATAAACCCTCACAGTGAAGGATAGTTTCTGGCCGACACGGTTAAATGACAGAACTGGTGGGTGGACTTTAATGGCTATTGCTTGCCCTTCTGGGGTTGTCACTCTAGCCTTATATGAACAATTTGACGAACCAACATTTGTGACTGTCCTGTTAAATATGGCATCAAATGGACCTGAGCTTGTTGGAAGGGCAATTGATGGGTAATTAAGATCCCAATTGCTGTTCTTGTTTTCTTCCTGGCAGCTTCTGTTATTACTTGTGATTTGGCTTATAGCTGTAGTGTTGAGGCCTTGGCTGCACAAGAACTTCACATAGTCACTTTTTTTGGCGTCATAGACAAGGCCAGGGTCAACGGCCTTTAAAGGATTGATATGGCCTGAACCGTATGCAAATTCTGCTTCTTCATTTGCAGCATTGCTCATTGGTAAGGCTGTCAAAAGTATACAAGGAGTTATTCATTTTAGAGACAAATCTAGTACTCCTTAAACAGTTACTATTATTTTCGGCTAGAGAAACATGGGTACATGTTTCATCATTGCTCTCTTCCATCTATATGTACATCTACATGCATATCTCCTATCCAATGCATTTGTAGATTCCTTGTATTGTTACTTTTCTGTTTGTCATTGCTAAATTATGCAAAGTAAACATGGGTACTTCAGACATCTTTACCAGTAGTCATGAGAGCAGATTTGATGGCAGCAGGGGACCAAGTTGGGTAAAACGATTTAACATAAGCAGCTACTGCAGTGGCATGTGGGCAAGCCATGGAAGTTCCAGAGATGATGTTATATTGCACAGACCGTGGATCGCCTTTAACTCCGGCCACAGATGCAATTGGTGACCATGCCGCTAGGATTTCTACTCCAGGGGCGGTCAAATCTGGCTAAAATGCAGAAAAGTCAACAGGTAAGTATGTAAGTTTTCCTAGAGCATGAGATTACTACTCGATATCCTTGTACCTTAAGGATCCCTGGTGATAGTGGATTGGGACCCCTCGAAGAGAATGAGGCTACGATTGGGGCGGATTGTTTGTTAACTGCTACACTTTTTAGTATAGTTCCATATGGAGCACTACATACATGACAAGAAACAAATTAAAATTAGCAATTTAGTGTTCGTTTGGTTGACATTTAAAAACGTAGGAAGTATAACTTCCCGGGAAGTAGGAGAATTGGTTGTTGTTTGGTTAACAAAAATGAGGGAAGTGTAACTTCCTAGGAACTTCCACTTCCTCCAAA
>BSSO01001069.1:0-26152 GCA_030267885.1 Mesembryanthemum crystallinum
CTTCAGATGATTTAATAACATTGAGATTCCATTATTCAACAAAAGCAACACCAAACAGAAAGAGCACAAAAAATTTAAACCTTGCACAAAGCTCCCAAACATGATGAAAAAAGCAAGTAAACAGCCACATAAGCAACCAAAAAAATAAACTTACAAGTACATAAAATCAAAGGGGGAGACGAATAATACCATACATGTCATTTCCAGATACCAAGCATACATAATTTGAAAGTGCAAACAGTTAAATGCAAGTTTGCTATCTGAGAACCCATAATGAAACCCCATAATTTTGCACATTCATAATCTAGTCCAATAATAAGCCTAAGTCAATAAAGCAGCAAGCATAAGCAAATGAATGGCTTTCTAATAATGACCTAGACCAACACCTCTGCGACATAATCCACAATGATGGGAAATCCCCAACCGGCCTCTTCCACTTAAGCCCAAAATTGTTGCTTTAGTAAATCAGTAATATCTCTGATACCCATAACAGTCCTCATAGAGCTCTCAATGTGGGACTTGGGTTGTCACAATTCTAAGTTCACATGAATATAAAATGGCTTCTACATGAAGATAATCCTCAATTGAAAAAGATGATGTTAGCTTGCATACCCGGAAAACGGATTTAAAACCAATTCCCTTTTGTCCAATGTACCCAGCAGTAGACCCTTTCTTGGTTGAATTTCCAACATCACAGAGTGCTCTGATATTCTGTGCACTAAAGCCTCTTTCATTATTTAGAACAACTATACCCGTATGCTGAAGGATGAAAGTAAGAGTGGGTTCAACATTTTCAAGGTAGACATTATCATCAGCATTCTGGACCTGCGCATTTTGAGAATAAGTCAAAGAAAATATAGCCGTTCAGATACAATACAAATCAGTTCTCCGCTTTCTCCATTTTGGATTAACTAATTAACTCAAACAAAATTAGCTCAAAAATTAATTACATAACAACACATGTTCAGTAGTTCAAGGAACAACAATCACTTATCTGCTTGAAGACAATCATACTTAAAAAGAATAAATTTGTAACAGTGACAAGATGAACCCTTTTTGTTCCCTAGTTTATTGAAGCTTTATTTGCCTCATATAAAATGCTTGTAGGCGCACCAATATTGAATGTTTAAGCACAATTATGTGCAAACATCCATCCCGAGAACAACAACATTGCTTCCCCTATTCAACAAGAAGCTTCAGGCGCACGGTGAAAGAAGAGCATAAAAAGGTAGTACAATACAGTCCTATAGAACAGTACCAACAATCCAAGTCTCTTACGAGTCTATCAGGTTAGATGTACATAACCTTACCCCAAGCCCTTGATTGAAAAGTAAGGGCATATCTCACAAAACTAAGTAGATGAGAAACAGTTGATTCAAGTCCGTTAGATTTCACAGCTGGAAAATGTTCCGAGAACACTGACCTATGCGACTTTCAACTTTGTTTTAAAAGAATGCCGTGCAACCATAAAAAGTTTTTCACAGCGCCTTGAATATTAAGTGACACTATTAACTAAAATTAGTGTTCTTACCAGAATTAAATACCCAATTCTTCTCCTGTTTTTGTAATAAGAGAAATTTGTATTAAAACCAAAATGAGGATAATAACAATCTAAGAGGACAACGAGTCCTCAAGAGAGATGGGTACAAAAGAAATATCTAATTGTATATCACCCCAATGCTGCTGGATATTGGGGATGATCAGCCCTACAGCTTTGGCCCTAAAAGAGGCCAAGTAAACCACCCAATCCGACACAAAAGCAAGTGGCTTGGGAGCAAAATAACATACCCATTTCTTAATACAAGGCATTACCTCAAGATGTTATATCTTGTCATGTTTACAGAAACAAATGACCAACTATTTTTTATTTTTTGACATATCTGGTCCAAGCTCTTATAAAAATTTGGACAAATTGGGTTTTCCACAACATTTGGGACTGTTTTTACAGCATAGGTTTGCATCCTATGAGAGGACAAATGAACAGTTCTAAGGAGATTCTCGATGTTTTCCAGGATGAATCTACAATATGACCGCCAGAAAAAGAGAAAAAAAAAATTCAAGCTTTATATATTTGGACAAAATTGGTCATGTAGCTAGTGGTATTCACTAATCGATGTCCTCCAAAGGACCTTATAAGCTAATAATCAGCAGCAGAGTTTTTTAGTTGTAATGATTAATCATACTTCTACAGTTCTCTTCCCCATTAAAAGAATTGCTCTGACCCTCATAGAGAGAAGCATTCCAAGTTAGATGGTCAGAACTAACTACTACCATACAATCTTGAACTGAGATCTTATACAGATGTCATTAACTAAAGCAATCCAAAACACAACTTTGTACATAACAGTTAAGACAACATCTATTATTTAGTATATTTTTTAGATACGAAATAAGAACTTATTTAATCATATCTTTAACCTTGATCATCACTATTCTTTTGTGTAAGTTGAAGTAGAAAGTCAGAAAATTTTAGGCAGTTTTAAATAGCTGCCCATCTTCAACAGGCTCACCACACAACTTCAATTAACAAGTCAACAGAACTATTGTAATTGCATGCTTCACTCATACTTTCTTTAGCCTAGAAGTAGCTAGAATATATATCATAAAAGCTAGAACTGAGCTCTTGTGCAGATGTCATTAACTAATTGTAATACCCAGTATTCTTAATAGTCTTTTCTAAATTGAGAAAATGAATATTTTTATGTCTATAATATTTTTAGAGAAAATATGTGCCTATAACTATATTTGAGTATATATGTGTTAGCTTAAATAGTATACAGAGTACAAAATTACCATTTCTTATATTTCTAGTTGATTCAACTTATAAGATTATTAGCTACTTTGATTATGAATTGTTAAATAATGTGATTTTCCTAGTTATTAAATTTAGGAATTTTATTACAGAATTTCTTTTAAAAAGAGATGTGATTGTCTCTTAAATAGGAAAAATTAGAGATTAGTTAGATATATAATTATATGTGTTTATTTGAGTCAAGCCCAACTTATTTGTGTACCCAATTAGATTAGAGAAACCAATTAGGGGCACTAAACTAAGAGACTTAAGTTAATAAGTCCAATTGGGTTACTTAGACCTATAAGCTAGTAGATAAAACCCAAATAAACCTCACATAATCTCTCTCTGTCACCCCTATAAAAGCCCAAAGGGCTGTTCTTATTCCCCCACCCACCTCAAAATATACAGTGACACCTCAGACTCTCTAAACTCTTTCAGTGTCTCTCTGTCTCCACCGCCCCACCACCACGCACAAGCACCACCGTCAAGGGCTTCACCACTGCTAGCCACCACCACTACCCTTTCTTCTCCCCTTGTCAGTTGCTACCCAAACAACAACAACAACTGCAACAGCAGCTGCAAAAGTAGCGTGGTAGCAGCAACGCCACAGCAGCAGCGGCTGCTCGGGGCATGGATTCCAACTCTAAGTACTTTGTTGTCGTTCTAGCCACCGCACTCCCTGCCGGCAGCCACCAACTCAAGCCCCACTTGTTGTTTTCACCGCACACCCTTGTTAAAGGTTGATTGGAGGTAATTAGACAACCCTTACCTTCTTTTCTAACTCAGTTACTGAAATTAGTTTAGAAATTGGTTGAATTAGGCATGCATATGTTCAATTTTGTAGGCTTTAAGAGTACTATCTGTGCAAATCGTTAGTTAAGTATACCATCGATTGAGGTAAACTTCCATCCCATGCTTAAAGTTGTGTTGAAATTCCATTAGAGCCTTTATGTGATTAGATTCGTTCTGTGAATTAGTAAATAGGAAATGAATGGATGATTGATTGTAGTTACAAATACTGCTTTTTATAGTTGATAGTAGATAAATCTTGAGTGTAGTTATATGAGAAGGAAATTGAAATAAGAGATTAGGACTTAATAGGGCTAGAAGGATTGAAGCTTGTTGCCTAAAAATAATATTTAAAAAAAAAAAAAAAAATAGTGGTGCAATACTTGTTATTGTGCTGTCCAGATTTGTGTAATGGATATTTAAAGGCACTGATTATAAACTAGAAATGAGACACTAGATAGATTGTGTTTAACATTAGTAGCATGAAAGCTAATTTTCTTTTCATGACTGAAATGGTGAAACCAAGTTAAATAATGAGATAGATTATAAAAATTACATGTTATAGAGGGCGGTAACTCTAGATGATATTGACGATGTATGCTTGATTTGCTATATAGGAAAAGGGATTGCTGTCATTTTTAAGTTATACGAATACACCTATGTTGTATTACAAGGATTTTATAAGGAATGACCAAAAGTATTTAGTACACATGCACTCGATTTGGCTTAATGATGGGTTAAATGCTGTGAATTTAGTTAAGCTAACATGATAAAAATAGTATTAAGATTGTACAGTTCAAGTTGAGGCATAAACTAGTGTTTGTTAGCCTAATGGTAATACGACCAAAGCTATAATGTATCTGGTGCTAGTTTGTCGTTTAATTGACTAAGTATGAATGAGTCAATGAAACAGTGAACTGTATATAAGTTTTACAAGATTTATTTTCTAAGCTCAAGTATATATATACGTACTAGTAAGATAATCAGAAGTGACAGTTGATGTGTTCCTATGATAAAGGTATATATGTGAGTTGTGTGAACAAGAGTATGCTATGTTAAGACAAGTTTATAGATAAATGATTTGAGTTATATGAATGAGTCCATGTGACATTATGAGATTGCATAAGTAATTACGTGTTTATAAAGCTATTAAATACATAAAGCGAAAGATAGGGCACTTGGATAGTCTAGGAACCATTGGGTACAATAGTTATGTTAGTGAGACATTTTACTGGAATTACAGCCCCCAGAAGTGGACACTAATTCTAGCCTCTACAAGTGGCGAGGCCCCCAGAAGTGGTTGAGTAAACGTCTCACTGGAATTATGGCCCCCACAAGTGGTTCTGTCCCCCAGAAGTGAACAGTAACTTCAGCCCCAGAATTGGTCAAGAGTTTAAACACCCCCACAAGTGGCGGCCCTTGGAACCTGTACTCCCTTGCGCCAAGTGAAATGAGATGATTACGAGTTCAAGAGTTAAAGTTAATCATTAAAAGTAGAGATTAAGTCCAAGAAACATAATTCTTAAGTAATTAGGCTTATTCTTATGTTCTAAAGTTATATGGTCAGATAATAAGATCAATTGGTTCAATATAACATATATACCGCATAATTAGACCTTTTATACCCTATTAATACAGTTTATACTTAATTGGATTTCAACTGTTTCTCTAAGTTAACTCAGTTCATGCTGATGCGTTTCTTCTTGGGCTATCGTCGTGAATTACCGTCATTCGTGGTGGCAGTTTGTTTATATACAGGAAGCTAAGCTATAAAGTGAGGATACCAACTGCGTAGCAGGTTGTCAGGAGTTAATCGAAAATAGTGTTTTATTTAGTTTTATGGATTTATCTCAGTTGTCATAAATTTAGTTAATTATTGAGTTAGTTGGGATAAATTTTTTAGAAATGGTTTAGCTGAAGAGCCTTGCACTCCTCGTGAGTTGAGTGTGGCGGTAATGCTCTGGATATTAGATAGAGTTTATTGGATCTTATTGATTTGTTTTACAGGTTTAAATTTATAAGGCCTTTTTTTGGCTAGTTTATTGAATTTTCAAATGGAACTCTCCCAGATTTTTGGCTTGAGTTTGTTTATTTATTTACTAGAAATCTAGGGTGTTACACTAAAACAATCCAAAACACAATTTTGTACATAACAGTTAAGACAACATCTACTATTTAGAACATTTCTTAGATAATAAAAAAGTATACATTTATTCATATCTTTAATCTTGATCATCACTATTCTTTTGCGTAATTTGAAGTAGAAAGTCAGAAATTTTTAGTCAGTTTTGAATAGCTGCCCATCTTTAGCAGGCTCACCACACTACTTCAATTAACAAGTCAGCAGAACTGTATTACCATGCTTCACTCACACTCTTTAGCCTGGGATACAATTTTTCTACTTGATTCAGCCAAAGATAACCATAGGACTCGAATACAATACTCTACACTATTCAATTAAGTAGCTGACAAGCAAAAAAACTAATAGTACTGAAAGGGGGATATTGCAAAGATTACAATGAATGGCTCTTTCTTTGCCATGTGATTTTGAACCGATCTGTAAGGCACCACCCACCAAACAAAAGAAGCAATAACATATAAAAGCACCTTCGCAAACATGAACATTCTGAACTGTAAGAGCTACTTTGTCCATCTGAACAAATACATATGTGTATTACCAATTAACCAAGTCAAAATAGAAGACATACCAGCTCAAGAAGGAAATGTGAATCCTGGGAATACAGCTCCTCAGAGAGACAATGAAGTGCTCGTCCCAAACGAGCATGCTGCTTCTTCAACATGCTGCTCTCTAAGTCGGAAATATTAGGGTCCAGCCCAAATTCTTCTTGCCTAATAGATTCAACAATACGAGCAGCATCCTTTTGTTCATTAATATCTATGTCAGTTGGAAGATATGATACAACTTTTCCAGAATCCTCAACTGCTGGACTACCCAAAGGGGTGGATATCTCAGTATGAGTCTTATACTGCTCAACTTGGTTAGCAGGAATTTCATCGGCTGGACGCCTACAGTCCAATCCTTTCACATCAGGATCCGCAGAATACAAAGATGGGGATTGGGTTGACAGAAAGGAATTGTTATCTGTTATTGGACAGAATGAACGGTGGTCATCTATCCATTCAACTACACCTAGTGACAAACCAACTTCATGAAGCATTAGACGCTCCTCAATCCCTTTACATTGAATTAAGACAGCTGAAGCAACATCCTTGACCACAGATTGCAATCCACCAAGTAAGATATCAGCTGCAAAACAGCGAAATTCTGAGGGCAGGAGACCAAGAGAATCAATCACAATTCTTGATACTAGAGTAACATCCATCCCCATCAAATTTTTGCTCCAACTGACAATAGAGCAACTTGCAGCCTCACCAAACATTAGCTTTTTTGATATTTTCTCACTCCTCTGACCATTAGTCATATCCACATTCTGCATAGAGTTTTCCACGATAACCTCAAATGCTTGGCGTGCCTGGCATTTTAGAAGGGCCAAGGGTACATGTTTTCTACCACCAGACAGAACAAACAATGATAAAAGTTGCACAGCAATGTTGAAAGGTGATTCTTGAAGTACAGCTTGAAAGAACAAATCCCCAGAAGCTAAATGGTCAATCCGAAAAATCTTACCATCCTTGGTCACTACACATAATAAGCTTTTGGCATTTACATCAGTCAATAGCCATTCCAGAAGAGGTCCAAGTGATGGAGCATACACAAGGTCCCAATGGGACCATGAGTTTAGATCTGATAAAAATGGCGCTTTAAGCAAAACTTCAACAGCATCCTTCGATGTCGCTGATCCAAGAGTCCGATCTATCAGACCAGTCTCTTCTCTCAACCCAGAAATATAGGAGGGATCACTTTCAGTGATACAAGTAGTATCAGCATAGCTGGAGGTGCCCAGCAGTGCAGCAGAAAACACAACACAATTGGATGTAATGCTACTTCTGTGCTGTCTTGCAATATTCAAGAGCTCTTCCGTGCCACTACTTCCAACTATTTTGAAACTAATGAGGGGAAACTGCCTCATAAGTAGTTTTGATAATTTTTCCTTGGTTACATCTCCATCCTCCCAAAGGCTGCTTGAAGCTTGAGACAGTAACATAACCAACTGTTGCTGGAGCATGCTTGCCTCCAAAGATTGAAGTCCTTGTACCTCACCTCCTACTAACTTCAGCAGTTCTTTGGAGATTAGAGAGACATGTGTTTCTAAAAATGACCAAAAATCTCCAAGACCAAGTAACTTGAATTCCTCAACGCAAAATTGTTGGGCTAACCACACTTCACAACAGCATAGTTGTTTTGCACTCATAAGTATCCTATCTGCAAGGGAATCTCCACCAGATATTGCATTTTCAGCAAGATACTCTGAAACTTTCTTAACAGCATCCTCTGCATTCACACCTGCAATACCAGCAATATCACTCTTAGACAAGTCCTTCTTAGATAAGGGAAAAAAAATGTATTAATAATAAGGCTGAGACAAAACCAAGAAGGACAAGATGTGCACCGTCATAAATGAGTTATGTATAAAAATAAATAAAAAATAAAAAAAAAATCAACCCAGTCTTTCTGGAGCACAGAAACTGGATAACAAATAAACTCCTCATCTGTTCTAGCCCATAAAGAAGTAAAGCAGGTCACCCTATACAGAGAAGCTTAGGCAATGTGTGACCCTAGAAAGATTCTCCCATTCTTTTCCAACCAAAGACACCATAACACAGAAAGAAAATGCCTTCAGCCATAACAATCTCTTCTCCTTGACCCTATCAAAACCTTAAAACAAGATTGCAAAAGCCCCAAAACAGAAGAAGCACATTAAAACAGTTTGATGAAAACCTGAAATAGATTCAAATTCTATGACTGAATTAGCCAAACATTATTACAGAGGCCAAGGCATTCTGAAGAAGAGAATAGTATTATAAGCAAACTGTAAAAGAAAAACTGAGGCCTGCTCCCTTGCAACCTGTATACCGTCTACCAAACCCTATCAGCCCAAGTTCACGCTTCTAAGAGCATCAACCAGATGGGTGAACAGAAAGGAGCACAAGAATCATAGAGGTGGAATCAACATTCTAAATATCCTTCTCAAAAGAGAAAAGAAAATAGCAAAGAGAAACACAACGCGACAGAATCTAGTCCTCATATACCAGGTCCTTCTAAGCGGTTAGAGCTTCTCTCCCAACCTTAAAGATTCAGATTTCAATTCTTCTTTGTTGAGTGGTAGAGCCCAAGTGAGAAGAGCATGTTGAAATTTTTAGCGTAGCGGAATAGTAATGGACCCAAAAATATTTGTGTACACTCATAATTTTCTCTTTTTTTATCTCACAATCTTTCTTGGTGAGAGCACTTAGCTCCACTTCAGCTCACTCCTCTCAAATTTTGGTGGGAGCTCTTTGTCTCCACCTTTCTACAACTCTTTCTACCACTTTCTACAACTCCAAATGATTGCCTAACTTCTCCTTATATAGGCTCTTCAAATGGGTCTCTAGAACTTTCTTAACTTTCACCTCTTCTAGATTTTTCTAATCTTCTCCTTCCCTCTAGATTTTTCTAACTCATTAACTCTCAGGATAATTCTAAACAAATATCTTTAGATATTTTCCTAGATTTTTCTAGATTAATCTCCAACAGAGCAAGAGGATAAGCAATGGTTAATGCTTGAGTTATGTCTTCAATAGTTCTATTTAGGCTAGTTAATACTTTTTAAAGGCTTTAATCTTATGTTTAGGTTTGTAACCGTTGTGTGGGTTTATAGTCATTGATTAGGGGATTTCAAGTCTCTAGTATATAGTAGTAATGGGGTATCTTGATGGGTTTCAAAAGCTACAAGTACCCATGTGAGGCTAGAGTGTTGTTTGTCCTTGGCATTTTATTTGCATTCTAACAATTCATACTCCTACTACGACTGTGATTTTTTCCTAATCTGGGTTTCCACGTAAAAGAATCGCTTGTGTTGCTTGTGTCATTTAATTCCTTTGATTATTGATGCGAGTGTTTGAGAGATTGCAAAATCCCAATTGGCAATCCTAACATTATTCTACCTTGAGAAGGGGGCGGTTTTAGTGAATGTTTGTGCGGTATATCCACTTCCCTGGCCCCTCTTAGTCTGGGCCTGCATAGGGCTAGGCTAGGAAAACCCTCATTATCTCCAAAAAAAAGGGGGAGTCAAAACAATGTGTAGTCAATCAGCAAACTTTCCATCATTAGCTGTCTTTACAACATAAATAAAAAAGCACACAAAAAGAAACATCATTATAGCATATTCATCTCCATTCACCTGTTAGGTTGTACTTGACTAGAGACACAATAATTATACTTCACGAGGAATCATTTAAACCCAAAACCAAAGGCAGGAATCACTTACAAGGAGCAGCCTTCACTATCTCGCTATTGAGGAGGCCAGGATTCTTCTCAATAGGCTCAATGTCAATGCTTTCATACTCTTCGAACTTATCGGCATGAGTATTTGACTTTCCAATCTCATCCATATATTGAAATGTGTCGTATATGCTATCCCACATCCCTTTTTTGATAGAATTTACCTGCAACATCGTACGGGAAGTTTTTCATGTTTTTGTTGTCAAAACAAACCCTGTAATGCAACATTGCATTAAGCATCTTGTGAGAAGAACGCATAATCACCTACAAACTATTAAACATATTAAGACCAACAGATCACACATGAAATAATAAGCTAACCCGCTCATGAAGATACATTGTGTAGCCGGGAGTTTAGCTCTACAAGGGAATTGTATAATATCCCATCTTAAAACACTCTTGTTTCAATTGTCTGGAAAGCTATACAGCCTCAATAATCATAAAGCTATAAGGATGCAAAACCAGCATAATCGAGAGATTGGTCACGCTGACTCAACCTGTGGTATCATCCCCATCGAAGCTTCACCATTTAATTACAACTATCTCATTAAATTGAAATAATGACAATGACAAGTTAGTGCAAAAATGAGAATTAACTACTCACCGCAACATTTAGCAATCCCACAAACGGGTATTCTGAGAACGCCACTCGTAATCTCCGTTTTTGTCCACTAGTCACTTTATAGAACTCCAGCATTTTTTCAAAAATCTGCACCCAAAACCACGGTAACATGTATTGACTAACATCCTACAAATCTTTGCCTTCAAAAATATTAGAGTTACACAGTAAGCTAACTAAAGAATGAATGACCACTCCAGAATTGGCTTAAAGGGGGTATTTTTGATGATCTTTAACAGGGATTATCTAGATAAACTTGACAGGGGGTCTTCAGCAATTTACACTCAAAGATTATACGTTTGATGTTAATATTGTTTGGGACTAAGGCTCCTATTTTCTTGGTTCGCTGTAATCACATTGCTATTGGTGGACTTTTTTCAAAACTAAGAAGCATGATGCCACAAATTACAAGCCTTTAAGAAGAAAAACTTACCAAAGAAAGTAAAATTGGAAAATGAGTAAAATGGAGATGAATAATGGAGATATGTATTTTAGTTGTTCTTTTATTTAGTACTAGTCTTAGTAGTCTACTACAACCTTACAAAGTCCAGATTACAAAAAAGTTCAGTATAATGTCAGGTGAGCAGACCACCGCGAAGAGATGTAAAAACTATATCTATTAACAAAACTAAGCAAACCCGCTTCAGATCTAATGACACACAGGTATCACTAATGATATTCTTTTGTCCTCACTTAGTCTTTTTGATAACCACTCACTTTCATTTTTTAACGCAGGTTCCATTGAAACCTCAATAAGGAGAAGAATGTTCATCAGCAAGATGCATTTATATTTTATTCCTCTGAATATGTTCTTTTCTGGCAATGAGTGGGTGATTTGCCTGGAGCAGAATGAGAAATATTCTGAAATAGAGCTGAAGGACTGGCCATTTGTGAGAAAGGGTTATGCTCTTGGCATCCTAGTGGGCTGTTGCTTGAAAGCTTTTCCCAATTGTTCTCTCTGATAATCAGTGTGGACAGCTTTGATAAAGACCCTCTCCATATATCTCTGGCACTTACACACCATTAGATTATTGCCATTTGTCAATTGAGTGCAATGCCTAAATGCAAGATATGGGATAATGGAGAGGATCCTTCCTATTCGTAACCTTATTCCTTTTTCTTTTTGAGAACACCTTTCCCTCTTATGAGCTGGACTTTCTTTTAAGTGCATTTTACTAGAAGCTATGGTGTAATTCATCATAGTTTTGTATTAAGAGAGTCTACATAGTATTTTCTAAGACACCTGGATAGTTCTAGCATTCTTTAAAAGCTATGGTGTTCAACCAAGAAAATGGATATTGCTCATAGATAGATACACGAAAAAATGAAACAAAAGGGATTAAAAAGAGGCACAGTTAACATGTTGCATAGCCAAAAGAGAGGCATTTAGAATACATAACGTATGTCCAAAAGCATCAGTACCTCTGCAGCCGTGTACTGACGGCAAGCTTCCTTCCAGGTTGTGATGAACAGTCTAATAGAATCATTGGCAAGCGAATGGTCAACAACTTTTGAATTTTTTCCCTCCTCTGTTTCAGCACCTCTAGGTGTGAATAGACAACTCTGTTCAGTCGCCTCTCTATGACTCTGACTTTTCAATTTTCTTTTCTTTTTGGCTGGCTTGTTGATCTGATTACATTTAATATTTTGAGTAGATGGAGATGAGTATTGGTCTGTTTCTCCTCTCAAACCCAGCCTTGTCATCTCTTCAGCTACAGATGGATAAGGGCAGCTACTTACCCTATCCGCACTTCTGCCTTTTGACGAGGACACACGACACGAATTATCCTTGTAACTGGAATCTGTTTTTTTCTCGCTATCAGAGCTATCTGTCACACCAGCATCCTCATCACAGCTCGATGAAACAAATCGTATGTGCTGGCAAGAGAAGTCCTTGTTATCAGAGGCAAAGGACGTCACACGCTGAGTTATAGCACTGAAACGATCATCAAGCTCCTGCTTCTCCAAAGAGAAAAGTGGTCTTTTTTTTCTAGGCTTACTAGATCTCTCTTTTACTGTCTCCATACACTTCTTCAATACAAGGTCTTTTGAGGCATGGGCTTCACGGAGAAAAGCAATGTGCATCCTAAAACAGCATTGTACTGATTAGATTCTTCTCATAAATGATTGTCCAAGCAACCTTCTAAAATCACTATATCTCACACAAGAGAGAACCAATTTAGGTAAAAGATGGAAATCCCTCTGGTGCAACTAAATCGCATTTTAAATGTGAATTAATAAATAATAAACAATGCTATGATAGTACTACCATTTATATTGAGGTAATCATCTCAAATTGACTACATGGATCAACAAAGTCCCACGTGCCACTGTACATGAACCACATGGAGAGATGATATTAACTCAAGCCTCACACGAGCTACTTGGGATCGACTTAATCCAAGCCAAACACTAACTGCAAATAAGTCCAGATATACGCAGCCTTACGTCTAACTAGTAGAGAGGGGGAGGGAGGAGGCGGGGGTCAGCGCCTGGTCACTGGCTGAGGCTGACAGTGGCTAGGCAGGGCGCGGCTGGGGACGGGGTATTGGGCTCCCGACACTCCTGAGATTCATAACTCATAATGCCTTACTAGAGGCTGCTGATGACGTGTGGGGCAGAAAAACGTTTTGGGCCTACTACCAATGTTAAGTGAGCATATAGGGTCGCACACTAAAACTGGCTGAACTTATAATTTGGACATTAAAATATGATTAGATAAATATTTTAATTAGGCCTAATTTCCATGAAACCTAGTCCGCATCAAACTCAGCCACAGATTTAACTTTAGCTGAGTTACATTCTGTTGAACATATATTCAAAAATAGGGTTTTGTGAAAAACTGTTCATAGACATAATACAGTGAGAGAGAAATTTGAGGCACTGGCTTAGTGCTAGTAGACTTTGACGTGGAGATTCAGTGCGCTTGAGTGGATACTGGTGGAGGCGTGACCGCATGACAATTGAAGCGCTGCCTGACGTGAATGGATCTACAAATTTGATTCATGCTACAAAAGGTATTAAATTCACAGTTTTTATTCAGTTTCAAAAATGCAAAGGATCCTGAAAATCAAATTTAGTTAACTTACTTAATTTTCACTATGCGATTCGAATTCTCTCCGACAGTGGGTGGAAGGTTGGGAGATGGGTGAGGAAGAAGAGAGAGGGTAGGGTGGGGATGAATTGCAAATTATGGGTGTTGATAAATAGGAGGGCTATTTGGTCTTTCCATGGTTGGATGAGAGAGAGAGAGAGAGAGAGAGAGAGAGAGAGAGAGTAAAAACTAAAAAACAAAAATGATAATTGTACTTGCCGTTAGAGAAATGTGCACCGATGTCATTAGTTGAAAGTTCAAAGGAACCCCATGCACGTCTCAAAAAAAGTTGGATACCATGTGCATGAAGTCAAAGTTCAAGTCCCGGCAACGGAATTGTTTATAACCAATTTAGTGCATTAAGTCAAAGTTCAAGGGCATCCCAAGAACTTTCTTCATATGGCCGAGCTGGACATGGGTATGAATACCAAACACTCCAACTTCTAGCCTAGTCCAAGTAACATAGCTGAAGACACAGTTAGCATAGACTAACTAGAAAACTTCCTATAAAATCCCAAATATCAAAATAGATAGAACCTTGCTAGTATATATGTGCAACAAAAGTCCAAAGAATCAACCCTTAGATGTTTCAACATTACAGCTCAATTATTCTACTAAATCTATCCTCACAAGAGGTGGGGCAGAGTAATCCATGAATCAGTAATTTAAGCCTCTATACAGTTGTATGAAGGTCATAAATTTAGATATTCTATTTATCAGTTCACTTGAATGCAAATGCAGCAGGAGCACGTAACAATCATTCAACCCCATCTACCAGGTAATTTTGCACAGCGGTTACCAACCTAACAGACATTCTATATACTGCATAAAGTCATACACATAGCAGCAGTAGAAGGAAAAAGTTACGTACCCAAGACTCTGGATCCGTACCCCGAGTTTCTCCCAGCTAGTGACTTCACATTTCCTGGCAATGAAATCCAGAAACTCCTCAATCTTAACATTCTTACGTTTCCGTAAATCAAAAAACTCCGAGAGGTAAGAGATTATAGCCTCGCTTGTAATCTTGTGTACTCCTGTTACATCGTTGTTCACACGAAAATAGTGCACAGCAAGTGGTTGTCGTATGAAAGGACCCAATTCAAGCTCTTCAAACTTCTCAACACCTTCATTCTTGCATATGGCCATTTCCAAATCATACAAAGAAGTAATCCTATGTACAGCTACATAACAGTGGATAAATGCATTGATCTGCTGACAAAGAAACAGATGATTAAAGACTGAATTCTCTTTCAATTACATTTAATACAGAGATACCAGAGGGATGCGACATAATTTGAAATTAGAAGTTTTAATGAAAATCAATGTAATTTTATCATCTTTTTTTGTTTAGCAAAACATATGATATATAATTTGAGCAACTTCTTCTTATCTAATAAAAAATTGAGCAATTCCTTACTCAAGTCAACTTCTAAAATATAAATTCCTTTTTAGAAAAATGAAATTTATTTATTCACAAAATAAAATGACATCATAATCATAGGAGTCCTCTAGCATATATGAATGTGATCTCAATCCACCAACGCCACTAGGACGGGGGAAAAAATTAGCCATCACTCCAAGAAACTCCACCAAACCCTGTCATAGGCTTTGTCAAAATTAAGCTCAAGGCCTCCTTCCACGACCACATAACGTCCTCTACCAAGTCAGTGGCAACCAAAAGCATCAAAGTGGCCTTAATTGAGACTGAAAAGGTATCCCCCATAACCAAATCTAAGCTATTCACCAAAACATCAGTGATAATCTTACAGACAGTAGTATAAAGGCTAATAGGTATAAAGTTCCTCAATCTCAAGGAATGCTCTGGGTAATTCAATCCTCTTACAAGGACAACTCTAAATTGTCCCTTCTTTCATGAACTATCATGGATCATTACAAATTTTAGCAGCTATCTGCTTGCCCCATCTGCATTCTTTGTAGACTGCAAAGTTTGGACTTCACAATCTATTAATTGACCAGAACTTCACAGCTTCTCCTTGCACCATATTCCATAGCTACTAGCTCACAACCTCGCTTCAAATTGAAGGCGAATGGGAGAAGGGTGGGAAAAAGAGTCCTAACAGCACAGTTGGAGTGTCACGTACTTCACAGTTTCAGGACCCCTCTCTCCAAGAGTTTTTCTTTATCCATCAAGCCAGAACCTTCAAATATGTATGAATAAAAGAACAGCCTACAGAACAAGATTCGATACCACTGCCATTCAGCCTTCTCTCATTCGTTAAGTTTTTACATTCAACTTACCATGACATCACTGTAACTATCAAATCTCGACTGTCAGCATCACCTCTGCTCACTACTGGATAAGCAGCCACTGACCACGGATGCTCAAAAACCAGTGCCTCCTTCTTACATAACCTCAAACTATCAAACATATACCCTACCACACCAGCCAACACTTGTCGTTTGGTCTTAGTAGTTTATAAGAAAAACTACTTTACGTATAATAAGCACAGTTCCGAATAAGCCAGAAGCCTAGAAATAGCAACAAAACAGATACCACAGTAGTTTTTAGCTTCAACAAACAAAATTGTTGAGGCACCATAAAGCCAATCAAGCAGAGGACACACAATGCCTATTTTAACAGATATGAACACTTCACATATACAATTTCACCAACCAGCTCACATTAAGAAACAAATAATTACCTTTCCTTCAGTGATGATAAGGCGGTGCAGGGAGGGGACTTCCTGAAGCTGGAACCCTAGGGATTCCCAAGAGTCCGCCTGTAGTCTGAGCAAGGCCGACTGCGACACCTTCCACACCGAAACATTCTCTCCAGCAGCAATTAACTCACGCTGAGAACTCGCAACCGCAGCCTCAATCTTGTCAAGCAATTCCTTACGGTCATTACCTATTGTAGGCTTCTGCTGAAGAGGATACTTGGGATTCTGCGGACGAATAGGGTTGATATTCTGCCATTGTTGCTTCTGCCCAGAAGTGGTAGGAATTTTGTCATTAGAATGCTGATAAGAAGATGAACCGGGATTCGGCGGATTATGAGGACGCGCAATCTGCTGTGGTAGGGTAGCGGAGAAATTGGGGAAGGCATGAATGGGAGTTTGGATGGGTAAATTAGGGTTTTGGGTAGGATAATTAGGGTTTTGAATAAAGTAAGGGTTGATGTTGTTGTTGTTGCTATAACCGGCGTATAAGTGAGAAGGGTTGTTGTGAAGGTATGCCCCAAGGTTTTGGAGGAGAAGAAGATTTGGGTCCACCTGTTGCTGTGGTTGTTGTTGTGGTGGTGGTGGTGGTTGTGACGGCGGCGGGTGGAAGCGCGGCGGACGGTAACCCCGGCCGTCCATTAGAGAGCGTTGAAAGCGGCGGAAAGGGGAAAGAGAGAGAGAGAGAGAGAGAGACAAGTGAGAAAAACAGAGGAAAGATTTAGGGAGGGTTTTGACTTTTGAGGGTATTTAACTTATTAAGCCCTCGTTCAGTCGTTGTTTTAGGTTTGCCGCCAATGTTGTATCACTTGTGTAGTTGTGTGTGTCCTCTCAAACTTTCATAAGAAAAAGAAAATTACAATTTTTTTTTCCCGATCATCAAAATGGTATTTTTGGTGAGCACATCACGATAATATGGTAATTTTTCGTTTTCCTCTAATATTAAGGTATGTTAGTGAACATTTTTGGCATATAAGCCCAAAAGATGGGTTTAAGTGAGAATCTCCAAATTATCTATTTTCGTATTTTTCTTTTTAAAAACTTTTTTTATCTATTTTCTTCTCCTTTTCTCCTGTTTTTATTTTCTTTTTCTTCTTTTCTTCCTCTCTTTATCTGTTTTCATGTACCCCCACCGCCATGGCCAGCCACTTATACTCTCTCATCTTCCTTCTCTTTCTCTCTCCTCCCACCTCATCCCACCAACAAACACAACAAGACACCCTCTAAACCTGCTTCCAAACTTACCTTCGATTCAACACAACCCACCCCCCAACCCCAATTATACCGGCCCAATCTCCTTCCTCATAGCCCGAGCCTAGTCCATCGGGTTCCAAGCTCGCACCCTCGAGTTTGCCCCCAACAAGCCCATTCTTCTCCTCAATTGGCCCGACTCCCGTCCCGACCTCCCCTCCATCCTCTTAATTCAACTCCCACCTCGAATCTGTCCTAAACCCGATAAGTGGCCTACCTAATGAATGTCGGGTGTCTTGTTGTGGTTGTGGTTGTTGGTGGGAGGAGAGAAAGAGAAGAAGGATAAGGAGGAAGATGGAGGAAGATGGAGGAGAGAGACTACAAGTGGCTGGCATGGCGGTGGGGGTGCAAGAAAAAGAAATAAAGAAAAGTATAAAAAAAGGAGAAAATGAAAATACATGGGCGAAAAAGGAGAAAAAAAGGGGAAAAAAAAGGTTAAAAAACAAAGAAAATAGAAATCTGATAAGAGATTCTCACGTAAAACCAATTTTCGAGTCTATGTGCTAAATTGCTCACTCAAATACCTTAACATTGTAAGAGACAAAATAAAATAAAATAAAATAAAATAAAATAAAAACCATATTGTTGCGATATGCTCACAAAACATACTATTTTGTTTAATTAGTTTTTCTTTTTTGTTTTTTAACAAGCAAGTAACGAAGTTTCTTGCGTTTGAACTCCCTGAAATGAAGATGCACCTTAATGATATGAGTAGTACTATCAAATCATTTAAACTATCTTCAACTATGAAATCCTTGAGGTATTACAACGGGCCTCGTTTCGGGCGACCATTATGGAACCTCCGATGGCTTTTATGAACCTAGTTTCCTACCATTGGCTCCTCCCCCCATCCTTATGAATTTGCCCGTAGAATATTGTGGAAAAATATCACACTTCTATTTTTGGGGTTCCGGGACCCAGTTTTGGCCACTTGTAGTTTAACCCTTCCAGGTGCCGGTTGAGTGCGTGCAACCGGCATGTGTGATCACTTGGGAGGGACTCAAGAGGCCCCCTCGTGCCTGAGGGGGCGTTTCGAACGACCTAACTACCATTCCTCTCATGTTTTCGGTGCTGGGGTGCTCGTAGATGGGTGACAAATATGGGGTCTGTGAGGGCTCCTAGGGATCTAGTTTCAGGCCATGGGCTCCATACCGTCCCTATAGGGGTGCCCATGCAATTTTGTAGAAAAATATATATCATACTTCTTTTTTGGGGGTTCGAGTACCCTGTTTTGCCCACTTATAACCCTCACTTTTCAACCCTCGCGAGCGGCGGTTGAGTTTCACTCCACCTACGTGCGTGGTCTAATAGGGGGACCCAAGAGGGCCCCACGTGGGCCGGAGAGGTGTTCCGAGCAGCCGAACTACCCTTATACCCACGTTTTCGACATTCGCAGCCTCGTTTCAAATGATAATTACGGGGACTCCGAGGGCTCTTAGGCACCCGATTTCCAATCATGGGCTCCTCCAGCGTCCCTATAGGTTGCCTATGCATTTTCGTGGAAAAATTTCAAACTTCAATTTTAGGGGTTTCGGGACCTCGTTTTGCTCACTTATAGGCCACGCCTTTTCGATCGTCCTGGGCGCCGATTGAGNACCCAAGAGGCCTACTCATGTCTCGGGGGGGGGGGGGTGTTTTGAGCGACCTAACTACCTATACACCTTCCTTTTCGGAGTTGGGGGCCTCGTTTCTGGTGACCATTACGGGGCATTAGAGGGCTCTTAGAGACCCAATTTTCGGCCATCTGCTCCTCCCACGTCCCTATATGGGTGCCCATGAGATTTCATGGATAAATGTTACACTTTAATTTTTAGGGTTTTAGGACTCCGTTTTGACCACTTCTACCCACACTTTTGGCCCGGCGCGGTCGAGTTTCACTCCACCTACGTATGTGGTCGTTTAGAGGGACCCAAAAGGACCCCTCATGGCTCGGTGGGGCATTACTAGCAGCCTAACTACCCTTGCACCCAAGTTTTCGGCGTTTGGGTGCTTGTTTCAGGTCACCATTACGGGCTTTTGAGCGTTCTTAGAGACCCATTTACCAGTCATGGGCTCCTCTGACATCCCTATTAGGTGCCTATGCGCTTTTTTGGAAAAAATATCGCAACTCAATTTTTAGGGTTCAGGGACCCCATTTTACCCACTTATTATCCACGCTTTTGGATCTTCTCGGGCACTAATCGAGTTTTGTTCTACCGGTGTGCATAGTCACTTAGAGGGACCCAAGAGGCCCCATCGTGGCTGAGAGGGGGCATTTCGAGCGGCCTAACTACCCTTGCATCCGCGTTTTCGGCGTGCAGGGCCTCATTTTGGGTGACCTTTAAGGGGCCTCTAAGGGCTGTTAGGGATCTGCTTTCAGACCATGAGCTCCTCCCACGTCCATATGGGAGTTTCCGTACGTTTTGGTGGAAAAATATCAAATTTTAATTTTTAGTGTTCCGAGACCCCGTTTTGTCCACTTATATAACCCACACTTTTGGACCCTCCCGAGCGCTGGTTGAGTTTCGCTCCACCGGCGTTTGTGGTCACTTAAGGAGACTCAAGAGGCCCCCTTATGGCTCCGGGGGGCGTTCCAAGTGGCCTAACTACCCTTTCAACCACGCTTTTGGCGTTTCGAGGACTCTTAATGACTTGGTTTTAGGTCATGAGCTCCTCCAACATCCCTATGGGGGTGCTCGGTGCGTTTTGGTAGAAAAATATCACACTTTAATTTTTGGATTTTCGAGACTCTATTTTACTTACCTATAATCATTTTTTGAAGTTTACTACACATTATATACCCTCAAGTCTTCATAATAACACAATCTTTTACTGAATTTCCAAACGATCACTCTGAAAAGATGCATTTGCCAACATATATCCAATACTCCACCCATCTTAAATTCATCTTTACATCTCAAATCAGTGTTTTCTTTGGAAAATGCCACAAAACTATATTTTCTAAGGCATTCAATTTTTGGTGATATGGTGAGCTCAAATAATGAAGGGAGAGAGGGGTGGTTGAGTGGATTAACGTAGCTTAGTTTTTTTGATTACCCAAGTTGCCTTTTTGGTTAATGTAAAGATCATATAGGAACATTATAATATGGTAAGTGAAAAGATGAATTTGGGATAGATGGAGTATATCCTAACAACGTCACTGACTAATGGGCAAGCCATAGCATACACAATCACACCTAATTGTATAAGCAATAAATGGCGTTTATTATCTCAGGCCTCAGCCCTATAATTCACAATTGCTAAATCAAAATGGATTCACTGAAGCGGGCTGTGGGGGGCTTTTGGGAGAGGGAGGGAGAGATAGAGATGGAGAAACCCACACTACTGCAAACACAGATGTTAAATGTTTAGCCAATGCATTTTCGACATTTACAAGAAACAAATGCTACAATGAGCAGAAGCATAAAAAAAAAAAAAAAAAGCAAGCGAAAAAATTGTCGAGAGGAAGAAAATGTCAATACACAATAACTAGCTAGCCGGATGAGCCCTTAACTTGTTTGCAACATATAGTAGGTGGCTGATATTTGTCGAAGGATAATTTTGCAACAACTTAAGATTCGAAGTAAAATCACCAGCCAGCAACCGTCTGCGGATAAGAATAAGCATTGCACAACAGATCCTTAGCAACGTTTCCTGCAAGTGGCAAAGCATCCTCATTAAGCCCTAAATTCTTATCGTCTGATACTCACTTTTTAAGAGCTAAAAGAATAATTTCATGCAACAACACCCTCAAATGCAAGCAAGTCACAACATGCAATTATAGGAGCTGCTACAATATACCAACGTCTTAAGTCCGTGGAGAACTTACGAAAGGTACAATGGACCAGCTATGACATTCCATCAGCACTGAGCAGCTAAAACATACTGACATAATGTTTATGGACAAACAATGATGCATACTCAGACAACTTTATGTTTAGAAGCATGTAGGCACCAGGGTGGCAGGCTGGCTGCTGACATAACTACATAAGTGCCGCATGACAATGTAATTCACAAGTAGCTAACATCATCGCAACAAATAGCATTTAACATGAAAAGCATAGCAATATACTCCATAGATTATGGAAAGAATATTAAAATCATATCTTTATTAGACCTATGAGTTTGGAGTAAAATTATATTTCAATGCATAGTCAAATATTCACTGCTGCTGCATGTTCCGTAGTGTAGTGTCAGCAGGTACCAACACTCATCCCAGCCCCAGCTCTGGAAGGAGAATAAATAACAAAGTAAAGCAGTATATCCAGGTGTTTGAACTGTTGGAGAATCTAAACGTACCTGAGGCCCTTCAGGATCACTTAACAATGTGTCCCAAATATGAAGGCTGTCCGTGAAGCTGAATTCTTGAGTCAAGAGAAGAGTTATCCATCTAAACGCATAAAATTGAGGATTAATCTGTCACCAAAAGAACAAACAATCAAATAATTAATCTTCAATAATAGGTGTGGAGAATGGAAACATACATCTAAAGTCGAATATATGTCAAATGTGTGTTAAAGCAATTCACTATCCCCTAAAATCATAATGAATTGAGTTTCAGATTCATCATTTCAAAATATTGGGCAATACTTAGCTTTGGGATGACATGGTCTTAATACCTGCCCTCTATACTCCTTGGTATTTGACTCTCTTGTGAAGTAGCAAACAGGCCATGCTTTTCCAATCAATAGTGTAAAAGTATGTAATTTGAGGCACCAGGTTCACGGTATAGTATCATATCAAACGTTCAAATATATAGATCACTAGAAATTTGGAATGCAGTTTTAAGCACTAAGAACAAATGCATTTGATAACACAATGTCATGCATAAGAATGCATAAAATATTGGTAATTCAGGCATCAAAACCTATGAAGCCTGTTAACAAAATAAGGAGCCAACATGACGCTATATTTGGCTTCTTCCTTCTCGTCCAGGCTCCAGCTTATGCTTTTACTGCTCGCAATGTCATATTCAAGTTTCGCATTTGGACAAACCAGTGAGTTTGTAACCGACCTGACCTTGGTCATATAGTTCAAGGTCAAAGCCCCCACACAGCAGAAGGATATATCAAGTGAAAGTGGTAAGGATCCACCTGATAGTGGCAGTGCTAGGACCTCAGATTCAAATGGAAGGCTGACACTGCAGTTTACCAACAGATACTAAATGATGCAATCACGACTTACCTTACATGTGACCTCCAAGTGACGCCAAAGCTCTTCATCATGTTCCTTTAGAAGTAATGACAACTTAGTGATTGTGGAACGGATTCCAACAACACTGTTATCAAGTTGCTGACAAAAATTATCCCTAAATCCACTTAGCAATTCAACAAAACAAAAGAATGTATCTGCTTCGGCAGCAGTCTGCAGAAGTAAAAAGAAGGAAATCACTTGCAGATATGGCAAAAGAATAAAGCAGAGACTAAAGTATTCACATCTGAGATAAGTAGTGACAAAAAGAACAACAACTCAACAAGATAAAGAAATGATGGTGATAAAAGACAAAGCATGATAATTTCACAAGTAAACAAGTAAGACGACAAGGGGGTCGAATAAGTGCAAAAGGCCTAGGATGACTAGAAAAGAAGGCAAAATAAAAAAAAAAAAAGAGTAAGATAGGGCTTATAGCGAGAGTCTACGTGAAGAATCTTATAGACCAACCAGTCGTGTCTATGCCACGTCCTTGTTGAGATCAAGTTACGTCAGATCAATAGTAGACTACTAGAAAACTTATTTTGAAGCTGAATAATAGGGAGCAATTTGAATATTGAATGAATTAAATTATAACAAGAGCCAGTGATTGAAATCATGACTAACATCATCCATCACTAGCATCACAGTTATGAATCCTCAGCAAATTCAATCTGAATGAACCAAGAATAATCAAGTGAAACATGAAGTACAATGTAATTCATTTCCAGAAACATTAAAAGAAACAGAAAACATGAAAATAGATAGTTACATGTGTAGCGTAAAAATCATTCTAAAAGAATAGATAAAGGCCTCCAAAATGGTTACCTTTTGCCATTAATGGAAGCTCTTTGCTCACTACCTCCACGCCACATTACTTTTTCCAATTCGTTTCAGTATGAAAGGCTTAGGCATCCAACCAGTTTGTATTAATGACTTCTATCATTCAACTTTGAATATTTATTGATATTTCAAGGTTCCACATGCAAATTCAGTCATCCATAACCCTAAACTTACTGAGTGGATGTGTACTTGGGTGACTTTGAACATGGATTAGGTTATTTGGAATCAAAACAACATAAAGATCGAGTTTTTGAATTATTTAAAACTATAGTTGAAATTTTTGGGCATTGTTTTGCATGCTCTCAAGATCGAATCACATAATAACCTAGCATTATCAAATAACAACTCAGAAATCTTTGAAAACGAATTATAGGTTAGACCATTAGAAAACTAATGTGAACTGAAAAGATAAGGCGCTCATTTAAAACCATCATGGAACTAGAATCGAATGTCAATGTGTTCAACTTGACTTGAATTTGAATTTACCTTAATTGAAAAAAGGCTAATGAGGTTCTTTTTGGCTCTTTATCTCTCAATTATGTCTAGGGTTCCTATTGTCAATGCCTTCAATACCTTCCAATAGAACCTTCATGGAACTTGAATTGAATGTCAATGCCTTCAACTTGAACTTGGAATTCAACCTTAGACTTGAACTTGAACTTGATCTTGTATTAACAATGTAGGTTTGAAAGAGGCTTACAACAAGGGTTCTCTTTTGCTCTATTTATGTCTCTCAACTTTGCCTAGAATTTCCATCCAAGGAGGTGTAAGGAATGTATTTTTAGGCGGGAGGGTCAAAGAGAACAGAAAACACGGTATCCAGGTGAAAAAGGGGGAGAGGCGGCTACATGGTATGATGTTACGTGGCTACCAGGAACTCTGCTACGTGCCCAACGCCTGCATGGAACTCATAGAACGCAGCTACATGCCTAGCAATGTTGTGGCTAGCCTCCGACAATCCCAGATACCAGCGTCAGTCGTGTTTTGGTTATCACTCTTTCGGCCTAACTCGAAATCGAGCGATTCTACCTAATTTGGAAAGCTTATTTGAACAAGCTTTCGTGGCATAATATTTGCTCAACTACCAAGATCGAGAAGATATGGTCAAAATATGGCAGAGGTGTCAATTATTGCGCATCCTTCCGTGATTGTAATTGTATTCTCTCTTTTCATTTTTACTTATTTTGTTTCTTTTTTCTTCTAGCAATTCTCGTCAGTCTTAAGTTTACCTCTCCTAGATTCAATAATTTAGGATTGCTTATGATCACAATTAAAAACTTCATCTGATAATTAGGAATTTGAACACATTGCCCACTCAAAGAATGATAACTAACATAAAATAAAATAAAACGGAACAAAACAAAGAACTAGGATATGCAACACCAGGAGAATGCCAGGGGAAGGGGGGATTGGTCTTGTTGGAACCGTAGCCATGCCAAGGAATGGAGAACAATTTCTTCTTGATTTTCATGTAAAGCCTTCCATCCAACACTCATATGTTTAGGAAAGAGATCGGAAGGGGAGAAAGACCATAATTGGAGCACGAAATGCAGTTGGGGCATGGTGAAGCAGACAAAGAAAGGGCCAAGTAAGGGGAGAAGGGATGTTAGATATTACAGTTGGGTGAACAGTGAACAATACTGGGGGCGGGGAACCCTATGCACATGTGACATAGGGATAGTGGTGCCCAACTACCCTTGACCACTGACCACCCATCCAATCCCTGAATGGCACAGCTTGACAAACATATTATGATTCCTACTGAACAAAATAATACACCAGGTCGCAGAAATAGAAAAAACAAATAACATTTCCTTACCGCATTTTCCTCATCAGGATCGTTACGGAAAACATAAAAGAGAGGTGCCAGGACTTCATTCATTCCTTGTACATATCGTATGCCCGGGTTTAGCTTTGCAAAAACCATCAATATGTTCTTCAAAGCCTCCTATTAAGGATAATTCATTCAATTAACTAAGATAAGATTTGAATTGCTCTACAAACACAATGCAAAGCAAATAAACCTCACCTGATTTAATTTCGCAAGATTTGTGTCCCCAGAGAAGAATTGCATATCTGGGTGAGTTCGTTTCACATCACGATCAATCTGCTCTATAATCTCTGTATCCTAATAACATATTATCATATTCAATACGCTGATGCTGTAAATGCATCATTTGTGCAATTATACAAAAAAGGAAAAAAAAAATTAAAACAAGAGCAAAGAGCTCGAAATACACTCCTCGATATACACCCCAAACAACCATATAACTATGCTAACAAATAACAAAGAGCCCAATTGCTCACGCAATAGAAACTGATGATAAAAAGTCACATAGAAGCTTGTCCTAAATATTAAACACAGAATTGTAATATTTTAGCTTACACACCGGTTGTTGGGGATCAGGGGGGAGTGTTTTGTTAGCCCTGGTGACGTTGGGCAGCTTTTGCAGATTAGGTATGTTGGTTTGGGGCGGGGTAAGGAGCATAAATTGCTCTGGAGATGTGCCTT
>BSSO01001070.1:0-26151 GCA_030267885.1 Mesembryanthemum crystallinum
CGTTTTCTCTCTCTCTTTTTTTTCTTTTTTTTTCACTTTGCTTTAGCTACAATACAAATTCACAATTCAACACCACACATTCCTTAGATTTTGCAATACAAATCGACTCCAATGCTCCCCACAAATCACCACAAAAACCAACCAAATCATCAACAACGCCCCACTAGCACTAGGCATAGGTAAGGGAATTGTGTTTGGGTAAACAAGGCTTGTAATGTGGTTATATATCAATAAAATAGGCAATTAGACTCAAGGGGGGAAACAAAGGGACAAAACATCATAAGGTTGGCTTTTTGGCTCATGTAGCTAACAAAGAAGGAATGCCTCAATCATTTTTATGTATGCACATGCCAATTATGTAGCCTCGAATAGAAATTGCACAAGTTCTATAGATGCATTAGTCATGGATGAATAACACACAAGAAAGAAAGTGAGAATGAACGTAGATGAATCAGTCAAGGGCTCAAAATTTCACTAGCTATCATGGTTCACTCAATTAATTCACATCGACTCAATGGGAACAACCAAGCATACCACAAACCTATGAGATGCAATCACAATCATGCTATGGTTTTCTCAAATTCAAACTCAATCGCATAACCAACCAAATGAGTGCAATTTGTCAAGGTTTTTCACAAAATCACATCACATCATCGAAGGATCACATCTCTTTCGTATTTTTGAGTTTTTTTGATTCTGAATTTTGTTTGGATTTTCAATTTTTTTTCATTGCATGCGGTACTTAAACTACCTATATGCAAATGCTAAACAAGAAAGAAAAATTGCACCTATCATGATACTATATGCAAATGACCTAACTAATATGCACACAAGAATCACCTCCCCCCAAGGTTGAATGTCACATTGTCTTCAATGTGAGAGAAAGAAGGAAAATAAAGAGGGAAGGGAAAGAAGGGGAAGAGGAAAACTTACTGGGCCCCACTGGGTATTGGGAGTGGATCCTTTTGGTATGCATTCAACATCTCCTTGATCGATCATCATAGCGGGCAACGGCGCCAAAAACTTGATAACCCCACAAGCGTACGGGAAAATCGAATTAATATAAAAGTATCGTATACACAGGGAGTACCGGTTCCAAGTACCAAATACCACTAATTCAATTATCTAAGGGAATCAGTCGCAGGGCAAAAGTTGTTTAACTAACAAGATAATCACTATCAGGGAGTAAATCAAGAACGAAAAGGCCTAGGGTTGATTTCACTTAGCTAAACTGATTAAATGAAGGGATAAAACAAACTAGCATGCCAAATCGATTATTGCAGGGACGGATAAAAACACCTAAACTCTCTTTCGAATGGTTTTAGGCCAAATTCAACTATGTAAAACCACCTATTGTTCGCGAGATCTTTTAATCTACTTTCGTGATTATCAAATCAAGGAAATTCATAGAAATACAATAAAAACAATATTGCCCTTTCGATTTTATACTAGTCGTCTTTAGTTAAAGCATGAATCTTTTTCAACAACAAGTAATAACATGAATCTCTATCAATCATGTACAATATATCTCAATGGCATGCCAACAACAAATCATCCCAACATTCAATCAAGTTTATTTGCTAAGCTATATCAACCCTAAAACTAGGAAATTAGCTACTCATGATGGGAAGAACAAACAAATACTTAAAACTAGCCCTAACAAACATGATTAATTAACTATGGATAAGAATAAATCAAAACAATGAACTTGGAAGAAAACTTAGTACCTGAATTAATAAAGATGAAATCTTGAGTCAAAAATTGCTTGAACAATGAACTAGAGCTAATAGAGTAGAGATTGAAATCTAGGGCTAAATTAATCTAGAGAGTAATTAACAAGGGTAAAGATGAGATCTCTTCTAAAACTAGGAAAGAGGCCCTTATATAAGATCTTAAAGTGGCTAAAAAGCCTTACAAGAGCTTTCCTAAAACAAACTAATAACAACCCGCACTAAGTAATCGCGCAAAGCTTTGACGCGCACGGAACAGCTCCCACCCGGGCGGGTGGAATTTACCCATGGTTTGACCTGCTCGGGTCAGCCTTCCAGCGTTCACAGGTGAACGTTCTGCCTCAGGACCCGCCCGGGCGAAGTGTGACCCGCCCGGATGGCGGTTACCTCCCGTCAGGTGACTTCGAGCTCGATGTTGACCCTGTTACACTTCGAATTTGGCAAAACTCAAAACATGAAAGTTGTAGCCCTGATTCTTATCTTTCCATATCCATTTAGAACTCCTAATTTGGAGTTAAAACGAAAAAGTTAAGGGCAAAATACTGAACAGGTGTCAGAATTGCAAAAATCGCAAAGTTAGCTCGTTTGGGCCAAATTGAGCATGGAGCTTTCCAACTTTGATTTCAACCAATTCCATTGCATAGATGACTTATTGTGGCCTTCCAAGAATCTCATACGCAAGCGTACATTGTCCGTTGACGTTCAAAACTTCTTGTAAGGCTCGAGGTAATAAAATTCACGTAAAATCGTAACAATCACACAAAATACCCCAAATAATCATCCTTGTTAAGATAGTCACCTAAGAAATGATATAATCATCCTAAAACCTATCAAATGAGTGCGTTTTTCCCTGATAAAAACATGTCAAATAATGCACTCATCATCTGGTAAGGCTGGGATTAAGGCCACTCGCTCCTAGAGTGGCTGTTTTAAGCGGTCTTGGCGACTTACGAGGTGCGAGACACATCGGTGGACTTGAGACCTGAGCATGTGAGGTTGAGGGCTTTTGTGGGTACTTTTTGTCATTTAGTTTCGAATTTTAACCTATTTGGTGCAGGTCATTTGGTTTCCTTGGGAGTGACATTTGGGAGGTGTTAGTACGTCAATGGCCTCGACGAAGAGCGACCAGCAGAGGGTGTTATTGGTGCACCCCTTTGGTTTTAAATGATTTTTAGGGGAGAGGGTGATGCGGCAGCTGATCCCTGATTACGATGGCCCGCTTGTTCAGAGGGATCCACCCATTTTCATGTTTTGGACCAAGTTTTTGAAGGAAACGTGGCGCGAACGAGCCATAGCGGGAGCTCTTGTGGAGCACTTTTTAGTCCCTAACCCTCCAGACAAGAGTCATGAGCAGGTTTACGCGGAGTTTGCCTCGACTCGTTTAGCTGGAAACTTTCGGTCAGGGGTAAGCGTCTTTCTTTTGTTTGCATTTTATCTTTGTGTAGTGCAATCAACTAATGTTTGTTTCGAATGGAACAGGCATCCGTGTCGGGGATACCGTCCGTGGCCCCTAACGCTAATGTGGAGGATATTGACGAGAATAACTTTCCGATTAACAGCCCGGCTGCACGGGTGGATGTTCCGGTCAGTGTGCTTATTGCCGCGGTTCCGCCGGGGAGTCGGGGTAAGTGTTTTTTTGCTTTTGCTTGGATGTCGGGAGTTGGAATGTGATCTAAATGTTTCTTTTGCTTCTTTTGCAGTTTGACCGAGCGCAGAGCCGACGGCTAGTGAGCATCATTCACACCTACAAAGAGTGGATAAGGGATCTATATCGGCAGATCTATTGCAAGAGGCGGAGTGACGCGTTTGAGGTAGATGTTGATTCTTGTGCCTTTTGGTTGTTTTGTGTGTTCGCTGTTTTCTGATACCCTTAGCCTGTGCCGGTACCCCGACCAGGCCTGTTCCCCGACCTTTTGTTGCTCGGCCGTGCTTCGGGGGCCGGATGGCGAGTGGAACGGGTCTTGGAGGGCGGATACGGAACCCATCAAAACTGTAACACAACAGAGTTTCTAATAATAACTAAAGCTAAATATATAAACTCGTGCCGGAAATTCGGCAGAGTTTACCCCGAAATATGGATGCCTAGCCTTTCTGCTTGTGTAAAAACAAACCTATAAAGCAATTTATACAATAATATAATATCACATTATTCAAACCAAACCATGCCCGGCCAAAAACCAACACATCAAAATATCATTTTTCAAGCGGAAGCTACTTATACTATGAGTCAGGTAAGTACCTAGTCAAAAGGAAAGCACACAGTGAAACAACTCACATCGGGCATATACTAATTAGCGTCTAACAACAAATAACTTACTTGCTCTTACTGTTTTACCCAACTCCATCTTTGTTCTATCAAGATAACTATTTACACAATTATAATTGTAAATTCAGCGAACAATTACTTACTAACACCATATGATTCCCATATTACTATAGCAAAGCACAACAATCACCATTTCACCAAGCACATAGCATGCTCAAAAATGAAGGGGAATCGTATGTTAGTAGACGTAATGGTTGACTCGAAAGCGATTTCGTCTACTAGAGCTCGATCTCGACTCCTAATAGCGATACCCACAAACTTTCAACTTAATCCTATAAAATCAGTAGACTAAACATTAAAAATTACTTACCGATGTTTTCTGATTTACTTAAAATAAGGATTAGTAGGTCTAATTTCCAGCCCAATTTATAAAATTTATAAGCAAAGAATGTCGATTCAAGAAATTAGGGCTCAATTACTAGAATTCTCTAAACTGATTAATCAAAATAAAACTTAATTAAGCTGTTAAAAAAAACGACGACTTAATTAAGCTGAAATTAAACCTGAATGGGGAAAATTATAGATGGTGGCTGGATGAATTAATGGGTGGGTGCTGCTTTTACTGCGTAGTTATTGCTGTGTTGATTTGAATGTCCAAAGCAAGGAGAAAATGGGAGGAAAGGGCCAAGACCTGTTGCTTGTAGTGGCTTGTTGGTGTGGTGGTGGCAGATACGTGATGGTAGTGTTTCTCCACAGCAGAGACAAAGAGAGAGCGAGAGTGGCAGAGAGGGAGAACGGGGTGGAGAGTGAGAGAGACCGAGAACTGAGAAGGGAGGAGATAGGGCTCTTATGGAGGTCGGAAGATTTCCTTAATAAGGAGACATTCCTAAATTGGCAAGTGTCTCTACACTTGTCCTAAATGGGTAACTTCTCTCTTGATATTTCATTAAAATTCCCTAGAACTCTTTCGTATTATTGACAACTAGCTTTGAGGCACACGCAAATGCGTGTGATTAATAATCTAAAGTTTACTTTATAATAAAATGAGAACGACAAATTGTACTATTAACTTAGTGAGTAATAGAGAAAAACAACTAATACCTCTTGAAAATCTCAAGAACAGAGCATCAAAAAGTTCGAAAAATCTATGTGAATGGAGCATGATTTTGACAATAACGTTGCTGAACTTGTGAGTGGAGCACAGATAATGGCATACCTTGGCCTACTGAAGGTATGAATGGGTATTTGTATGCCAAGAAGGCGAGAAAGAGTGAAATAACATGATTAGTTAAATGAAATCAATACTCATGAAAAAAAAAGTTGAGTGATTAGTTGGGTATAGATACCACTGCAATATCTACCTATCAATGCATCATAGAAACCAATACAAACCAAGAATAATTTGTACTGAAAGCAAAAGATGAACATGACTGCAGTGGGAAAGATAAGTGTATATTATGAGAAAACTAATAAACCGTGTATCTGAAAGGTGAAATCCTCTCTTGTAAGATTAAAAGTACTCTTACTCCATTCATTGATTACATGAATATTTTTCTTATGTTCATTTCACCTGATTCAATCCATTTATATTCAAGTCAATTAAGTTCAGTTCAAGGTTCATGTTACTCTTTTAATCACATATTAATATATATTCAATACTCATTTAGTTTCAGTTCAATTCAATTTAGGTACTTTCAATTGAAATGAATGCACCCATAATATCTATTGCAAATGAAGTATATCATCAGTACTTGCCTTAGAAAACCCAACCAAGGAGGGAAAAACATGGCTCAAGAATACAATCAAGTAATAAAAATAAATAAGTAGAATATAATGTACAGGGCCTACAGGCCATATATGTGCATGCTCCTTAGCTGAGATGTGTCTGCAAATTTAACAAAGTGATACTCTAAATTTGGGCAACTACAAATACATAGGATAGTCTACATACCCATAATAACAATATCACACGGCCATCTGATGAAGGCTAATTGCAAGTTAAATCAAGACCATTTACCGAAACCCTTCTTGTGTACTTGCCATATAGATACACTAACATCAACGATTTACATATAAATATTTAAGTAAATCATTCTTGTCTTCACCTCCTTGAGCCAAGAACTTAAAACTAAACTTAAGCTTCATTTGCTTCATAATTTGGAAACCACCTCCTTTAGTACTCTTGAAAATTTGCACTCTCCTTTCAAGTTCCAAGGAGTTTCTTATATACAATATGTATATAAGAAACTCCTTGGAACTTTTGCATGATGCACAATATCGAGCATGACACCCCTTTTAATATAAAGGTTACCAATGTAATTCACCTACATAGCTTGCAAAGTTAAAACTATAAGCTTAGGCCCTTGTCATTGGATATTCCAATCACCCTAACCCATATTTCATTCCGCTTTCTATATTTTATATTTTAAACAATATTTTTCTAATATTCTTCCAATTTATTTCTAGTTATATACAAAGTATAGAAAGTTAAATGCGATTAATGAAGTATCTTGTTTAAAGATTGCTTCAGAAAATATCAGTTACACAAATGTGGGTAATTAAATGTCTAATAAAAATTACCATGTAGAGATGAAGAAGGATGTTGGCAACAGACCCATTGGCTGGAATTTCGAATATGCAACGATTTAACAGCATCCATAGCCTCTTCAACTGGATTTTGTACTTTCATCACAATGACTATGTCTTCCAGGGTGCCCATTCTTTCCATAATAAATTGCTGCCCAAAATAGAAAAAATTGCTTTCTCTAGGTCTCCCCATGCTTTACCTGAATTATAATATCCAAATTAATAATTACAGAAGTAAATAAAGAAGATCATATGCACTATATCAATAGTCCTATGTATGTCCTGGAGTTTATGTTGCCTTTCTGATAAAGGATCAACACTCAAATCTCTTATGTTTATGTCTCTTTGTTAAATCTGTAAATGCTTTCCCATACTTATGTGTCTAAATCATGCGTGCCAATATCTTCAGCATTCGCATAACTCCTTGAACTTCAAATTATTGAATAATACCACATACTATAGTAATTGCAAATTATTAGTAGAAGCAAATAAGAATACTTCATGGCCAAAGATAACTCGTGGTCTCGCCGGCATTCTTTCGAACAGTTAGCGTGCACCCTTCATTAGTTTAAATTTGAACAAATAAGGATACTTCAATTCATGGCCCCAAAGACATAAGCAAGTCAGAAACATATGCAATAGTAGCCACTACATCAAGCAATTGCATGTACATAGTAAAAACAAATTTATCAAACTCAAATGAGAAGAAAAAAAATGATGAATCTTATAAGTAAATAGATAATAGAATGATCCAGGTTATACACCACAATTGGCATGCTCTTGTAAAATTCTGCTACTAAAGCCGTTTCTGGTGAAAACTCATAGGCCTAGTAAACTTGCGATATAATTTGCATACCCCTTGATAGTATATCCTTATATACTCACGTACAGTTAAATTCGAAAGTTACAAACACACCCACGATTAAAGTCAATTGAGAGAAAGAGAAAGGGGTAAAAATAAGGTCGACTTACACAAATTAAATGTCTCGATGATCTGCTATCTTGCAATCGCCCTGTGATAGTTCGCTCGTCTCCCATTGTGCCACCGCCCTGCGGCACGAACGCTTAAAGAAGGAGCGAGAGGGAAAGGTTGAGCCTTCAATTGTGGATGAAATATTGGAAGAGTGGAAGCATGAGGAGTTGAGGACTCGTAACCATACCTTAGGAAAGGGGTAGGGGAGGAGATCGTGGTACAGGGATGAACGTGGTTTCCTTTTCTTTCTTTCTTTATTTCTTTTTTTTTTTCCACGAGGTATGATCAATTTACTCTTCTGTCCCGCAATTTTAATCAGCTTATTGGTAACAACAAGGGATTTTTGGTCCAATGAAAGTCCCAAAACCCCCATCTGCCTTATATATTACATAGATATATTTTCCGTCCTCACATCCCAAACAAATATTCATTCCGGAACCATCTAGTGTCCTCCCAACAATCCAACACATATGTAAATAATTTACTCTACTCCCCATTGAGAATGAGTCGCAAAATATCATCACAGGCACAACATTAGTTTTAAATGGATGCAAACACACACGAATAACCAATATTCTATTGAATAATAATACTATACGTAATAGTATTATGTATATAAATTGATACATGGAGTCCATAAAAAAACTAAACACGATTAAGGTCTTACGACCTTCACATATATAGAACTACGATTTCTAGTCTAATAGCCACAATTAGTTCCTAAGAATGCCCAAGTTATATGCTCAAATCCCCAAAAGGTATTTACTTTGAGCTTCAAACAAACCAGATAATTCAGGTGAGCTCATATAATTAATCCATACCAAATACCTGCTTTAGATTTCATCCTAGCACTATGTGTACTATTCAGTTCCATCTTTCTCATAGAACTATGTGTACTCTAGTCTTCAGTTCCATCTTTCTCCTAGTACTCCAATCACTCTTCCCCTAAAAACCAGTCCAAATCCAATCTTACATAACATTAAAAAGCATTTAACATTCAAACGTAAATAGACAGACTTCATAAACATTCATTTAGAACCCAAGAGCAACAATCATAGCAATCTTAATACAGTTGGCAGCTAGTACATTGCATTTTGCCCAAAAGAACACAATTTTCACGCAATTACAAGCGATCGAAATGATAGTTACCTACAATTCGACAATCAAAACAATTCGCACCATAAACCCTTGAATCTAACACCCAAGCATCTAAGTAACAAGCATAATAACATAAAATTCAGGATTTTGAAATCATAAACAGAATTATAGAAAATAACTATGAGATATTAATACAGGTTTTGAGCTGACTACAAACCGACAAATTGATTAGGAAGTGGTGGTTACCTGAAGGTAGTCGCAGGTGAAAATCACCAGCAAGGAGGATTGCAACAGCACCCTAATGCGGCATCCAGTTACAAATATTCTAAATAACTTACACTCATATCACATTGTATCTCCCTTGAAGGGAGTTTCGTCCTCGAAAATCCTGGAACACGGAAGCAACCACGTACATGTGAGTTCTAAGTGCACCTATACGAAACAACGTCAATTGCATAAAAGCAAACAAAAAGACAAAAGGAGTGAAGAGAACATTAATAATGTTATAATCCCATAATTCCAGATATTTTCCAATGGCCATAACTTCTCCTAGGCTTCATTTGGTTTATTAGAACAAAGGAAATTGATTTTCAGTGGAAAACCATTTCCCTTATATGGGGGAAATTGTTTTCCATATTTGATGGACGGAAGACAATTTTCCAAAATGGCAAAACTCTTTGGTCTTCATATAGAGAAACCGTTCACTCTAGTCTCTCATTCTCTCTCCTCTTCCCTCTCTCCCTCCTCCCTTTCTGTCTCCTCCCTTTCTCTCTCCTCTTGCCCTTCTCAACTCATCTGTACTGATTGTCATTTGTTTCATCTTATCCCCATTCATTTTCTCTCTCCTCATAAATTCTTTTCTTTTCTTCTCATCTTCACCTCCATTTCCTTCTTCAGATAATTCTTTCTGCTCCTCATCAACTCACTATCCACTGCCTCTGTTTCTTTCATCTTCTTATTAACCATTGATACAAACCAAACACAAAAATATTAGATTTAGATTGTGATTTTCCCTTGAAAATGATTTTCGTTGAACCAAACGGAGCCTAAATCCAGATATACGCAATCGTAGCTCTAACTAGTAGAGAGACTCCAAACACCA
This sequence comes from Mesembryanthemum crystallinum, assembly GCA_030267885.1. Taxonomy (NCBI): domain Eukaryota; kingdom Viridiplantae; phylum Streptophyta; class Magnoliopsida; order Caryophyllales; family Aizoaceae; genus Mesembryanthemum; species Mesembryanthemum crystallinum. Next base: position 9,756 of record BSSO01001070.1, read on the forward strand.
TGACAAGTACACATTTGATTGATATAATTATCATTTATTAGCCCAACATAAACAACTTTATCTCTTTTATTATATTATATTAGCCTAGAAAACCCATGTAAACATAACGTCGACTAATGGTGTTTATCATTAAACCATTATTGTACGACGAATAAGCACTTCGGATATGTGGCATAGATAGTCGACTGTTAAATTAATTTGGGAAATTCTATATGGCGCCCTTATATTTTTCACTTTTCTATTTGGAGGACAATGTTGTTTCAAATTCTACGTGGTACCCTTTAATTTTTACGAAATCTATATGGTGCCCTCCCACTAACTATTTTGGTAAGAAAATGTAAAGGTTCACTGACCAAACACATTTTCCTTTACCCAACACATTTCCTTAGCCTTAAATAACTTACTATTGCCACTTAGAAGTCATTGAAGTGCATTTTATACAAAGTTTGGAAGATATATAGTTTACTCATATGAAAATAAAAAAAATGTTTGAAAATAAACAGTTTGGGACTTCCAAATAGTAGCAACGTGATTAAAAAGATGTATGAGAAAGGGTGGAGCACGAATAAAATGTACAATTGAAAGAAAACTGTATTTTCAGATAACCAACGGTCACCATGTAGAACATTCAAAACTATAGGGACAAACATTGTCCTCCAAATAGAAAACTTAAATATACAGGGTCACCATATATAATTTCCCAATTAATTTAGTTCTATATATAATTGCATTTACATGTCATTCCTTAGTCATCATAAATATTTCTCAAAATATAATTGAGAAGTAGTTTATTAAGTAACAATTTTAGTGTCGTTACTTTATGGGTTTCCCAAATGACAATAAAATAAATGAATCTGGAAATATGAACAATAACGATCCATTTCCAATTACGACCACATTAAGTACATTTGGTTTTGTATATTTTACTAGCCCTATAAATCCCTATAAATAGCCTAATCTCTTGCACCTCTCTAGATCATCAAACCTCTCTTACACAAACAAGGTATCAATGGTGAAAAGAAGAGACCCAAATAGATCACTAATGAATATACACGATTAGCTACCCATACAAAGATGAAAGATGAAATAACCAGAGCGTTGGAAATGCTCTAAGATCGATGGGGTGAAAGAGTGTTTCATCATCTAAACCCTTTGGAACTCGAAGCATGACCTAACCATGTAGAGGCTCTTCATGTCATAAACAAGTCAAATAAATTAAACAAGAAGATTAATGGTTGAAGAAGTAGTCTGGCATAGACCACAGAGTTGATAAAAAAAAAATTCAGGAGGAGATGCAAGTACCAGTAGTTTTGTAGTTAAGTCATTAACTTCACCATAGCCTGTAATTGAAAGCTATCAATCACAATAATAATATAAGAAAAAATTCATCTATGATCCAATGCCTTTATTATAGTTTATATATCCATGCATAGATTCAACTTCAACTATATTTGTGGGCCTGTGGCTTTATTATTCGCTTTTTCGGGATCTTTTACCAACGTAATAGTAAAGGTAGTAAATTATTCATGACTCATGAGGATAATCCAACATTGCAAATCGGGAGCATGCCACACACGTGCCCCACATACATCACATGCGGCGCGTGGGTCCCATTCACTAGTTTTATTTATATTATATTTTTTAAAATTTATTATTCTAATTTTTACAATTCATTGTTAGCGACCACATCATTACCACCCAATTATAAATTCATCACCACATATGTATATATTCATAACTTCCTTTAAAAGAAATTTTAAACTTTAGAGTTTTTGAATAAAAATTTATTATTTACTAAGAATTTTTATATATATAGTCAGTAGTTTGAAAAAAGAAAAAAAAAAGAAAAACATTATTGCTAAATATGGATACATCGTTAGAAATGTATAGATTCATTAGTCACTAGATTTATCATTTATAACTGTAGAGACTATTTAACCGTATATATTCATTACCACTTAAGTGTAAATTTGTCAACACTACAATATAATTTCCCAGTGTATAAATTTACCCTCGTTAAGAAACTTACCCTCTTGAATTTCATTTATCAAGGACTCAACAAAGAGATACGGGATAAGAAATTTTTGTTAGAAGAAACCCTGAGGTCTATTACAAAGGTCCTTAGTTCNAGACCGCATAACAGACATATAGAGAGTAGCCCACTAACAAGCTAGCCCTTTAGTCTTTGGTCCTTTTTCCTTTTTGGAGATTAATTGACTAAATGTTTTGCATAAAGTACATTGAATACATAATTGATATAAATTCATTTCACCTCTTTTTTTAGGAAAAAGAGTACTGTATTTGTAATTTATGAAAATCAAATATTTTATTTAAAAAATTGATTCTTCACTTAGTTTGAAAGTCATTATTTGTGCTCTAACTCCAACCTTGCAAATTTGTTCCAATGATACTTTTAACTAATTATCTTGAAACGAAGCATGATTTGCAAGACAAATACGATGCATGGCGTATGGATACACCCTCGTGAAGAATTTGCTACACTTACGATTACGTTGTAAAAAAATTAAACGAGAAAGACAAAGGTAAACAGCAAAGTCACACATATAATTGAAGGTGAACCTATGCAGTAATACAAAATACAACTATAATAAAGGCATTGAGCAAATAGATGAAATCTATTCTTATATGATTATTAAGACTGATGTCAACCAATTATAGGATATAGTGAAGTTAATGGCTGAAGTGTTGAATTATTGCTACTTACACATCTTTCTCCAATAGTGTCATCAACTTAGCCAAGCTCTTTCAATGGTTCATCAGCCATTTATCTTCTCATTCGATTTCTTGTACTAGTTTGACATACGAAGAGCCTTAACATGGTTTGGCCACACTACAAGCTCAAAGAGCTATAAATGATTAAACACTCTTATACCCCATCGATTATAGGAGCATTTTCATTTCTCTTACTATTTCATCTCTCATCTTAAGCCAAATGTTCAGCTTCATCAATGATGTATTTGGGGCTTCATCTTTTCACCATCCATGACTTAGTTTATCTTAAGACAAGGTTAACCTAAATATTGGAGTTTAAGGGGTGTCCTTGTGGTAGAAGAGATAAAGCCATAAAGAGGGATTTATTTGGGAAATAAAATATATATAATTAAGCATACTTAAAACAATCGTACTTGAAAATGTTGATCACCTATAATAAGACTAATTTCACTATTGACTATCTATGTCATATAACCGAAGTGCTAACCCATCTCATAATTATAGTCAAATAACAAAGTTGTTAGTCAGCAAATCGTTTTAAATGGGTTTATTAGGCCAATAAAATATATTAATATAATAACAGAGATGTGGATATTTATATGGGTTTATTGGGCTAATAAAACATACTCATAAGATAGGAACTAAATGAACTTGCTATTGTCATATTTGGACACTTTAATTACCTTACCAAATCTGAATAAGTTAGGGGTTACAAATCAAAATTTCCAAATGTTTTCACATAGTTGATGTTGTAACAACAACAACAATAACCCAGTTATATAGTTGATGTCGTAGCTATATATTAATTATTATTTGAAAAACTTTATGGTTTTTTAATAGATGGTTACAATGACTATAAGCTAATGTTAAAATGCAATCAATCTCGATTTGTAATAACTATTTTGGTAAAGAGACCACCCTCCTCCTTGGACTTACACACCAAGTCCAAGCTTATCACACACAACACACACACACACACACACACACATATATATATATATATATATATATATATTCCATCATTTTCTTAATTTGTTTAACTAGCGTCACTAATATCATAAACAAACACATGATATAAAGCAATGCTACAAAGAAAAGATTTCAACAATGAAATTCCCCCACCCAAACAAAAATAAACCTTCTTCCACCAATCAACTCGCTTCAAGACTCATTTTAACACTGGCACCCAGAATGTTGTCAACTTTGGATAACCCCCAAGTGGCATTCCCAGATATGTTATTGACCAACCTTAAACTTGACAACCCAACAAACTAACAAACTCGGCAAGGCGCTCTTTCTTCGAATTAATTCCAGCTACATTACACTTAGCAAGATTGATCTTCATCCACGAAAGTAACTCGAACACCTACAAATCAAGACGTTATTATTCAAGTTGGTCGCAGAGTATAGTGTCATCTAGAATCTGTAAATGAGAGACATGCACTGCCTGCCGTCCCACCCTTCAACCTTCAATCACCCCCACCTCTGCATTCCTCTCCAAAATCATGCTCAGGACATCCACCATCACAATAAACAAGAAGGGAGAGAGTGGATCCACTTGTCTCAAACCCCTAGATGAAAAAGACCAATCCCTAGGCGCCTCATTCACAAACACATAAAAGTAAGCATCAAATAAACTCGGATCCAACGTCTCTATCGCAAACCAAATTTTGTCCAAACAACGTACTCACCCTATTATAAGCTTTTTCAAAATCAAGCTTGAACACTAACCCCTAACCCTTCCTCCTAGCTTCCTCCACAACTTCATTAGCTACCACAACAGTGTCTAAAATCTAGCGTCCCTTCGCAAATGCACTCTACAAAGGAGAAATTGTAAGCAGAAGCACCTCAACCTAACTTGTTGGAGAGAATCTTAAGAAATCAAGCTAATAGGGCAGAAGTCTTTGACCTCAATTGATGCATGAAAACTTCCACCGAAGTGACTTTTCTCGTTTCCGAAACTTGGAAACAGTTTCTATAAGCATAAGGAAAATTCTTATTCACCGAAAGAACAATTTTTTCACTAATTCACCTCTTACATTCCATATTACATTTACTTTCGGCTAATTTTGCCTATTTTAACTCTAAAAGCATATTTATATACATTGTTACTAAGATATGCAAATTAGGTTTTCCTTTGATGTGTCACCTAACATTTTGCAAAATCACGTTTCCCGTTTCTACGTTTCCGTTTCCTCGATTCCAAGCAACAATACCCAAGACCCCCCGCCTAAAAAATTCCACAAGAAACTGAAGCAGGTTCTAGGCCCCTTTAATAATCTCCCTGCAAGCAATCTTGAAATGATGCCATCGCAAAACAATCCATTGGAGCCTTTTCTGTATCCATGTTGAATACAATATCCTTAAACTCCTAAAAAACAGCCTCCCCAACCAAACCCCTAAGTGTGAGTTATTGAACTCCAATCAAGCACCTCAATACACGGTCGCTCACACTTCTCCTCCTTAGTCAACTTCTTGTAATGCTCAATGTCTTGACTAATATCCCCCACATCAGTAATAATCTCTTCTGCATCACTATATAATTCTTTAATGGCATTTTGGGAAAAGTTTGAGTACCACTGGCATTAAGCAAGGTTCAGCGGTGCAATAGGAAATTTCCGTTTAAAAAATTCATATAAAAATGAATTAATTTTATAATTTTGATTCATGAATCAAATGTAATTGAAAGAAATTTAACAAGAACATGTAAATGAAATATAGTAGAACCATTCGATACAAAAGTGCAACCAATACTCTTTGTGTGATCAATCTTTTCTGATAACTACGATAGACATCTACTTTCTTCACTTCTGACTTCTAAAAGTTTATTAAAAAATTACACTATACATCTACATATAGATTATACCCACAACAAATTGACCAAAACACAACCCAAATAAGTGAGTTCAAATTACATGCAAGCTCACAATAGTAAAACAAACAAAGCTCAATCCAATATCCTATAAGACAAGTTTTTTGAACTTAATTATAACTTTCTTAGAAAATAAGATTAAACGACACAAATCAAAATGAGATGAAGGAATCAATAATTCACACATCCGCCGTGATTCCATAAATCATGACCACAAAAATTCTAAATTTCCAATCAATATAGATGTTATCAATTAGCATCAACCACATTTGAAAAACAAACTCGAGAAGAAAACAAACACTATAAACAAATTTGATTTTACAGTATTAGATTATACAGCCATTGATCCAAAAAAACAAAGGAACTCAAATCAATCAAAATGGAAAAAACTATATACTGTAGCAATTAACAATACACTAAACTCAATGTATAGTAATTTTTAATACAACGATGTAGAAGTTACAATGTAACATTATCAATCATAAGCAATCACATATAAATCCAAAGAAACATGTCAATTGATCAAGCCCTAATTAAAAAGAGACAGGGGAAAAAAAGATTAGCCAATTAGAACAAAGAAGTTACCAAAAGCAATTCGTGTTCTTGACTTCGTGCCGCAACTAGGTTACCGAAACATTGTTGTCCTTCGTCCTCGCTGCTGCCGTGCTGGTACCCAGTACATCAATTACAATGAAAGCCATCCCAGTATAAAAGTGCAACCAATAGAATAGACTACTGTAGTTATTCTTTCCAACTGACTGTAATGATACATCCTTTACCTCACTTCTAACTTCTAAAATTTCAATAAACAATCTACGAATAGATTATAGATAAGACATCATGACCAAATAAACTCCAAATAAGTGAGTTAGAATGATATGCAACCCAAACAAGCTCACTCCAACGTCATAGCACAGCTTTTTTTTATGCCTACAAATTTCTTAGGAAATACAGTCAAACAACACGAATAAACATGAGATCAGAGAATCATCATTTGCACATCCAACATTATACAATGAACAATCATAACCACATCATAATTCATATCCAAATTTCTAATCAATTTTCAAGTTTTGTTTTTCAATGATTTTACAGTATATATCGTAAACCAATTCACAAAAACCTTAAAATCACTTAGGCAATTACTAGCAATTGTATCAATTAACAATAATCTAAAACCAAATCAACTGCATTGTTGATACAGTAACGTAGAAAACAACACTTAACATTCTCAAATCTCAACCATAAGCAATTGCAACCAAATCCAAAGAAATACGTCAATTAATCAAAACCCTAAGTAAAGAGAGATAAGAGAAAAAGATTAGCCAATTAGAGCAAAGAAATTACCAAAAAGCAAATTCGCGTTCTCAAATCCTTGCCACTGCTAGGCTGTCCGATCACCGCTATCCTCCGTCATCGCTACCGCCGTGTCAGTACCTCGGTGAGAGGAGCGTCGAGTAGTGGCGGAAATTTTGGGAGAGGGTTTTGGGTTGATGGTTGGAGGGAGAAATTAGCGAGAGGATTTTTAGAGGAAAAAATAACAATTTGTCTAAATTCACTACCCCTAGTCAATAAATATAACAAAAACCACACAAAAATGGTAATTATTTCTTCCTTAATTTACGTGTGATTTCCCGAAGTACGGTTTTTAAATAAAATAAATCCCAAATTGCTGCCCAACAAAACTTAATTCTCAAACTATCGTCCACGTCAGCAGGCATGGACGACGTCTTTAATGGAGGCAAAAACGCCATGACGCGTGGCGTTTACCTTGACAAAACACGCCTCGAGAGGTGGCGGTTTAGTCAAAAAAGACACCATCTCTCATGGCGTTTTTCTTATAGTAAAACGCCACCAGTGGTGGCATTTCATTTAACGTAAAAACACAGGCTTTCCGCTCGAGCGCTCACTCTGTCACTTCTCTCTCTCTATCTTCTCTCTCTCTCTCTTTTCTCTCTCACTGCCACCGGCGCACCGCCCCACCAATGCTGACGACAGGAGACACCGCCGACCACCGGAGAGGACCGTCCATTACCTACGACCACCGGCGAGGAAGCCCGACCACTGGCGACCGACAAAGGCGTCCAGGCAACAGATCTGGTTGTACTGCCACGGACGCGCTGTCACCGATGCCTTGCCACCGACGCCCCACCCAGGAAGAGCTCCGACCACCGCAGACCCACCCACAAGCTACTTGATTGAGGTTAGTGTTTGTTGGTAATTAGTTTGAAATTTATTAAATATGCTTAAATTAGGCTGAAATTAGGAAAATTTGATGGGAAATTATAGAAGTTAGTTTATGGAATTTAGAATTATATGAGTAATTAGTTGAATTGTTGTTGAGTATTTTGAATTTGCTTTAATTAGCTTGTATTTTTATGGGTAAAATATATGAATATTGGTTATATTGAGATGAAATTATTTATTGAATTGAGAGTATGAATATTTGTTGTGAACTATTTTGACTATTGGGATGAATTATGAGGTAAATTAAGATGGAATTTGGTTGAATTGTTCATGTGAATGTACAAACGAGCTCATAAGTTAGGGAGGCGTATAAAACACCTCCCCCAATTTTGATTTAACACTTTGATTGTGATATTTATAGAATATGGCGAATGCCAAGTTTGGGTTGGTCTTTCATTGGGGTGGAGAGCTTATGGAGGATTCGGGATAGGTTCAATATAAAGGTGGACAGCGTGTTGTTCGTGTGAAGTGGGGGTGCAATTTTGAGGAACTTGTGAACAAGTTGTCTCAAGTGGCAAAGATTGATCAAAGTGTTGTTCGTTTGGATTTAAAGATGAACTATCCAACACTTAGATCATCCACAGCCATGCAACTTGATGATGATGACTCGGTAGAATCCAAGTGGAATGTGATAGCACAACTCTCATCACCATCTATAGAGATATACTTGTCACAATTGGTGCAAAACTCTCCATTTACAAGCTCAACAATGCCACTTGGGTCAACTATGTCATCTGTACAAGCAACCGAGTCGAGTATGCCGTCTTTTGAAGCACCTAGTTTCAATATGCCGTGTTTTCAGCAACCCGGATCGAATATGCCTTCTTCTACACCACCAGGGTTCCAAATGCCGTCTTTTTAGCAACCAAGGTCAAGTATGACATCTTTTGAGACACCGGTGTTCAGAATGTCGTCTTTTCAGCCATACACGCAACAATCACAACCTAGTGATCAAATTGGAGGCTCTTTTACTGATGATCGGTTTACACGGGATGTCATGGACGGCTTCACCTCTGCTCATGGTATTGGTGGTAGTTCCAGTTCTATTCCGGTTTCACCAATCTTAATTTCTGAACCAACACCGGTGCAGAATTTGGTGAACCAGGAGAACGGAGTCTATGTAAACAATGCGACCACGTTTATAGACAACCATAGTGAAGATGAAGATGCCGATTCTTTTGATGAGAATGTAGATGAAGATGATGATCGCGATGTGCCCATGACTGCTTTGAGTCCTTCTATCTAATAAGAAAATGTTATTCGAGAACCAGTGATTGACTCGGATGACGATACTGATCATGCGGGCCCGACAGCTCCATCAGGTTTTTTTACACGAGTAGACGACATCCCCGCTGAGGTAACTGAATCATGGAGGACAAGGGCGGGCAACGATACCTTCACACCTGAAGGTGAGTTCTATGTTGGGCATGAGTTTGACGATAAGAAGCAACTGATTGAAATGGTTAGATCATATTCTGTGAAGAGGAATCAATTCTTTCGCGTTGTTGAATCTGATAAGAGCACATGGGCGGTTAAGTGCAAGAGGAAGAAGGTATGCATCTGTCCATGGAGGCTTCGTGGTTCGAAAAAAAATGTTCACTTTGATACTTTCACCGTTGTGAAGTATGTCGGCCCACATTCTCCCACTTGTGTTGGTGAGATAGGATCGTTGGATCACTCTCACATTACTACTAAGTTTATTAGTAAAGAAATCAAAGAGCTAATTCGTGCTGATCCCTCTCTTAAAGTACGTGCCATTATTCAGATAATGACAGAAATTTGGATTCACGGTTACGTACAAGAGAGCATGGATAGGGAAGCAGAAAGCCATATCAGATGTGTTTGGTGATTGGGAGAAATCTTATTCAGACCTTCCACATTTCATGCAAGTGCTCCAAGAATCAAACCCAGGGCCCGTTGTTAGTTGGTGCACCATTCCAACTGCTAATCCTAGATTTCTCATGTTTTAGCGAGTGTTTGGGCATTTCGACTGTCGATCGAGGGTTTCCAGCATTGTCGGCCTATTATTACTATTGATGGCACACACTTGTATGAAAAATACAAAGGCACCTTATTTATTGCCATGGGTAGTGATGCTAACAATCAGTTGTTCCCGATTGCTTTTGCTGTTACGGAGGGTGAGAATTTCTCTAGTTGGTGTTGGTTTATGTGGTGCATCAGACAATACGTCACCCAACGGCCCAACCTTTGTGTCATTTTAGATCGACATCCAGGAATTATGAAAGTCATGAGTGAAGTTGGTAGCGGATGGGAGGAGCCTGCCGCACACCATAGACTATGCATTCGACATCTAGCATCGAACTTGAATACTCACTTCAAGGACACATACTTGAAGAATTTGTTTGGTAGAACGGCAGAACAACACCAAAAAAAGAAGTTCGATAAAGATTCTACAAAAATTACTAGATATAACACAAATGCTCATGAGTACCTACGTAATATCCCTCCCACTGTATGGTCGTTACATCATGATAGCGGATATAGGTATGGAATGAAGACAACCAACATGGCTGAGGTTTTCAACAGTTTTTTGAAATCAGCTCGATTCTTACCCATCACGGCTCTTGTGCAAATAACATTCTATCGTTGTAATGACTACTTTGTGCAAAGGCGTGGTTGGGGCAAGAGGCGAGTCATCGAGGGTCATGATTATGCTAAAAGAGTGAGCAATGTTATTGAAATGTACTTGGAGAGGTCGGCTCATCATCGAATACGTGCATATGATCTTGAACAAGGTTTGTATCAGATTGAGACCGGAATCGGGGGTCGTAAGCGGGACAAAAGTGGTAATTTCCAAACGGTTGATCTACACTCATATAGTTGCACGTGTTCAAAGGTCCAGATTTACAAGTTGCCTTGCTATCACGTGCTTACCGTTTGTAGGAAACGCGGCCTGCCACATAGGTCTTTTGTGGACCCGTTTTATTCGTTGGCTTAGTATGCTGCAACATACAAGGCGATTTTCAGACCAATCCCTGATAAGTCATATTGGACACCTTATAACGGACAGACTATCCTAGTAGATGCTTCCATGTTGTGAAGTCGGGACCGACCACAATCAACGAGGATTCAGAATGAGATGGATGAGGGTACTCGAGGCCAGGTCACTTGCAGTTGTGTCGGGAAAAGGGACATAATAGGAGAACTTGCAAAAATCTACCACAAACACGAGATGCTAGTTCTTCTGGGTATTTGTTTATATTGTTTTGTTGTTAATTTGGAACATATTATGATTATGACATGTATTTTTTTCTTTTGTCATATCAGGGGACATGGAGTTGAGGATTCAGCCGGGGCCCATTGAGCCCACCGTGCTGAGGCTACAGGCGTGACACAGGAGTCAGGATGTGTGGGATGGGGTGGAGTTGATACCGGATCGGCTGAGGGAGCATATGGCTACTTTAGTAGATTTGGCAGTAGATGAGCGTGTTTTGCATTACGTTAGGTTAGCGGGGTTTTATGGGGTTCATCGACTTGTTAGCAAGTTGCCTTTAGATCGACCACTCATTTCTGCATTGGTCGAGAGATGGAGACAGGAGACGCACACTTTTCATCTAGCAGTAGGAGATGCTACCATGACTCTCCAGGACGTTGCAGTATTGGCTGCACTTCGTGTTGATGGTATGGTTGTGTCGGGGACCAGAAACTATTATTGGGTTGAGAAGGTGGAGCGATTGTTAGGAGTAAGGCCATAACCAAAATAGGATATCATCGAATCGTCTTTGAAGCTTACATGGATACGACAACACTTCTCATAGCTGCCGGCGGATACTGATGACTTGATGGTTCAGCGGCATGCTAGGGCGTACATCCTTCGACTCATGGGTGCTTCTTTATTTGCCGATCACAGCGGCAACGACATCCAACTCTTGTACTTGCCATTGCTAGATACGTTCGAGGGAGCGTCACAGTACAGTTGGGGGAGCGCCGCTCTAGCATTCTTGTATCGCAAGTTGTGCCGAGCAACTGTTCGTGGACATCATGAGCTCGGAGGTTTCATGCTGCTACTACAACTATGGTCATGGGTGCACATTCACATTGGCCAACCCGACCTCGTTCTTCCTCCTCAGCAGGATGATGCAGCCGAGCAACCACATTTGCTCGGACCACAGCACGAGTGTGGGGTCGATCCTCTAGGACAGAGGTACCTTTTCTTTTTCTTATTCGTATTCATTACATGTTCATCTTTATTTATTGAAATTAGTCATTTATTACCATTTGTTGTGATGGTTTTGGACCAGATGGCTTTTCATTGCCCATAGGCGAGTCGACTCGACCGTTGGACTCGGGTATTGAAGAGACGCGTTAGATTGTCAGTCTCCTGACCAGGTACTAAGTTACACAATATATCTCCTCATATTTACTTACAACTTCACTAAACGTGTTCGAATATAATATGAATTGCTTTATTTGCACAGATGACTTGGCAGCCCTACACTCCGGACGTCTTACAGGCACTCCCTGATATATACAGAGCGGCTCCACATATTTGGCGCACTAAATCCGCGTTGATTTTCTTTGACATCGTGGAGTATCACCTTCCGAACCGCGTGTTACGTCAGTTCGGTCTGCAATAACATGTGCCCCCACACTGTGATACTAGTACCAGTCTCCACAAGATTGACAGGCGTGGCAAGCCATCCCAGGATTAGAGGCGTAAGCATGAGCATTACATAGCCTAGTGGACCTGACGACAGGATTTGGTGGTTTCAGGGGAGCCAACGACCGAATCAGGCGTCACTGATGATTACTGTTCATGGTATCGACGGATCACTCGACACTTCATCTCTCCATCTTTTCTTCCGCCCACTACCTAGTATCAGCCGACTTCGTTCTCATTGCATTTGGCGGTAAGTCAATTCATAATTACAGCGTGCTACCCAAAATTTATGTTGCATTACATAAATCTTATTCGCAGTCGTCTGCATTACACCAGATACACCAGAGAGGTACTCACATGCTTAGTCAGCCTCGGGATCCCTCGGCCGACACTCAGGCGTGGTCGTCTCTTGTCACATTCTGTCAGGACGTGCTCCGTAGAGTTGGTCATGACCACTTTTTCAACATGCCATCCATCAGATGCTGCCACCTCCAGCTCATCGGCTTTTTCGATTGCGCCGACGCACCCTCAGTGACGAGCTGTAGCACCTCATGCACCTCGATGACATCCCAGGGCTCAGCCTCGACCTGTGAGGCCCCCCGTGCCTCCTCCTCAGCCTCACAGGCCCCGAGTGCCTCAGCCCAAGCCTCTGAGGCCACACATGCCTCCTCCACAGCCTCACAGGCCCCCAGTACTTGACCCTGAGCCTCTGAGGCCCCTCGTGCCTCCTCCACAGCCTCACAGGCCCCCCAGTACCTGACCCCGAGCCTCTAAGGCCCCCCGTGCCTCCTCCACAGCCTCACAGCCCCTCGGTGCCTCACCCAGAGCCTTTTACGGCCCCCGTGCGTCCTCCATAGCCTGATACTCCTCCGGTGCCTCAGCTTGAGCCTCTGAGGACCTCTACGCCTCAACCTCAGCCTTACACGCCCTCGGTGCCTTAGCTCGAGCTTCTTACGGCCCCGACCCCTCAGGCTTCACCTTCTACTCCTCAGGCTTCACCTTCTACTACTCAGACTTCTACTTCTAAGACTGTTCATACGCAGCGACCTCTTATGCCGCCACCAGTACAGCGGACGTATAAGCGAGGTAGGAAATGACAAATAACTCAGCTTGATTCTATAGGCGAGTAACCAGCTTAGTTTGATGGATTTCGTGTATCATAACCTATGTTTTTGTAATGTAACTTTGTTTTTGTAATATAACTTTGTTTTTCTCTATGATTATGACTTTTGATTTATAAAGGTGTTTTGTTGAAATGTGGTGTAGTGTGGTTTATTGATTTGTGAAGGAGTTGGTTGGTTGATATGGATTTTGGGTGGATTGGAGTGTTGAAAAATGGTTCGAGGTGTCTTGAAGATTTGGGTTGGTTGTTTTGAATGTGTTTATTGCAGGTAAAACAACAAAGGGATAGGTTGAGAGAAACAAACTTGGCTTGCTGTCATAGAGACCAAAAAACGCCATCCGTGGTGGCGTTTTCGGTACAAAGAAACGCCATCCCGGGTGGCATTTTTTGTTCATAAAAACGCCATCTGTGATGGCGTTTTAGTTCATGGAAAACGCCTTGAGGGGTGGCGTTTTATGTCACTTTAACCGCCACTTCTCGTGGCGTTTTTCACTCCTTTAAAAACGCCATCCACGACTGCTGACGTGGATGGTAGTTTGGGAATTAAGTTTTGTTGGACTGCAATTTGGGATTTATTTTATTTAGAAAACGTACTTTGGGAAATCACACTAAGAATTTGCATCTCTTAAAATTGAAATTTTGGCATAGCCGATCGTGAACGAAATTGGACCGGTGAGACGGGCCGGATTTCAGTTTAATTAAGACTCCTCCGAGACTAGAGTTCACTCCCAGGCTCCTAGTGCTAGATTGCCACTCTTGCTTGTTGCTTCTTTCTCTCTCTCTCTCCCCTACATTCAGTCGCCTCGTTTTCTAAAGGTTAAACCCTATTATCTTGACTCCATAAGTATGCAAAATATGCATCATCATTCAGTTTGTTTCTTATGTTGTGTAAATATTGAATCAAATCTAACAAGTTGGTTTTTGAATTTTGAAACCCTTTCAGGTTGCACCCATTTGATAAAATCCCAATCTTTTCAAGATGCAAGGGGAACCCAATGATTTGGTCGTCTTCAATCTGTCATGCATACATTTGAACTCGCTTGCAATTCAGTTCAGGTTTGTTTTTCCTTTTCTTTATCCTTTACTTTTTATACTCTATGATTATCCTATGTGGGTTTTTGGTATCTTCATTGGCAATAGTTGAATTGGGTTCTTAAATTTGTAGTTCAGTGATAAAAGGCTAGGTACTGTGTAAAATTGTTTACCCAGGACCAATAAAGATTTTCTGTATTTGGTTATTAGGAGGTTAAACCATGGACAAACTTATGGAAATGTTTCTGCAATGTCTTCATTATTTTGGCAGTCAAAAATGTGTAGAATTGTTGAGAATCTCTAATTTAACCCATATTGAATTGTTGAGAATCTCTAGTATTTTACGTAGTTATTGTTGGCCAAGTAAACTTCATTGATATTTACCACTTCTGAAAGGAGTAGTGAAGCCTATTCCCATTTGATTTGCCTCCTTGAGAAATGCCTCATCACTATTGATTTTGGAACATTCAATGAGCGGACACAATCCACCAAAAGCCCCGACAGGCATGTTGACACCACGTGCACTCATCTTGTTCTATTTGCCATCCACTATCTGTCTAGCTGTGCGGTAACATCAACTTTCATCTTGTCTCATCCATCTTCTTCCTCATCCCAAATGCGCTTGTTCCTTGTGACCATAATTTCCAAGCATAGTGCATGGAAAGCTGCTCCTTTTTGCTGAGAACTTGTACATCTGTAGCTATCCATTGCTTGAATGTCACTTTATAGGCAGCAGAACATATAAATTGCAATGGTTCCAAATTTTAACAGTGCACCAAATTTTCCTCACCCAAGAAGCAAACATCACATACATTATCACATGCCTCTTACGAGGATGTTTATGGTTTCTTTAAGCTGATTCAAGCTCAAAACTAATTCAAGATTATGTGAAAAATGTCCATTTTGTATCTTTCAAAGTCGAAATGGCCTTTCTCATTTCAATTGAATCTTGCAATTGCAAATGAAGTTATGAACAGAATCCTTTAGCTAAACTGAAAGAATATTCTAAATCTGTACAAAAAGTCTGGAAGTTGTTACTTTTCACCATTTGGTGTTAGTACTCAGTTTCTAAAGAAAAATGAACTAATGGCATGCACTGTAAGAGTATGCAAGCTTTGATATGCCTTTAAGCTATAGTTTTCTAATGATTTTAGCCAGAAGTTCTTAGTCCTCATGCAAATTAGAATGTATCTTGGTCGTTTTNAGAAGGATAATATAACTATGCCCAAACCAATGTGATGTTTCATGCAGAAGAGATGAGCAATTGAAAGGCAAACATACTACAAAGATAGGTTTCATTTAGAGAGTATTATTTTGCTTGCCATTTTTTGGATGCTCAGTAGGCAATGTGATGCATGTAAACTAGACTATGGCAAGTGTACCAGTTGCACACGTAATATAGAAAGTAAGTTCAAATATCGTTCCCACGAGGACTAAAGCGAATAAGCACTAAAATAATGAAAATTCTAAGATCAATAAAAACCCATAAAACAAGAAAACTGTAAGAATCACGTTCGTACTTCTCAGTATTTCGTTCGATTTCCTACTTATATTAATGGATACCAATGCATATAATCACTTCTCAGTCTCATACATGCATAATAAATCAATCAAAGGGTGATCAAACCTTTAATTGCATTAAGAACAATAATATAAAGACACATGTAATAAAGATTAAATCTTGGAATAAAACTTAATAGAATTCTACATCAAAAAGGATGGCTACACCTTAGCCCTAGTTAGAAGAATTTAGCTCATGATAAATAAT